>CM046811.1:42372988-42677988 GCA_025617385.1 Murraya koenigii | reverse complement strand
TATCCTTGACAGAAACAATAAGAAAAGACAAGGAATATAGAAACCGGTAAAAATGAAATTCCAAGATGAGAACAGCCCATTGGTTCAACATTGTTCAACTCTGAATATAGATTATCATAAGACATGTGGCAATTATAAGCTCCTAAGAATCGTGTTAAATTATTATGGTATTAAGATTTAAGAATGAAGCCACGTTTGGGCCTTTTGGGCCCTTGCTTTACACGATCCCCAAACCGCCTATAAAGTAGCTCACAATCACATTTGAGCTAATTCCAATGTGCGATGAACTCAAGGATGACCCATCTACGTATCCTTCTTACCTATTCATTTATCTACTTTTGATAAGCCAATGGCCCACTTATTCCTGCCATCATCTACCTTTCATATGAGCAGCTTTAGGTTGCCGAAAAATCTGACTGCATGCATCTACCCATTGTGGTATGTTCTGTTCTGCTTGTACTCATTTTCTTGTTTCTATTTTCCTCTCATCTGGACACCACTGCTAGCACTAGCGAATAACACATGGAATGGCCATCATTTTCCCCTAGCCACTAACCCATAAGAAGGGCCCATTTTCATCAGTTTGCATAAATCAGGATACTCTGCAAATCAGAACTTAATCCTTCACATGGCCACGTCATCAATGATTCTGGGGGTGGACCTGGACCTGGACCTGGACTGACCAAGCTCTCATTGAATATTTCCTTTATAATATTCGATTCCTTGATTAATCTATTGATCAACTTCCTGATAGTTCAACATCGCAATGCTGGAGACTGCAGTGAACGAAAAACCAGTGAACCCATAGAACTCACCAAAAACAAGCGTCCAGGTTGTTCCACTTGTTTTCTAAGTCTAAAACTCTAATTTCTCCCCATATTATTGCTGATATTATTGTTCTTATCCTCCCAACAAACCTGAATTTCGACAATGTGATGTGATTCGGAGTCCTGATTCCTGACCAAACTCACTTGAAAGATCAGTTTCCGATATTCTGAAACATAATATCATGGGCATGCAATAACACAACCAATGACAAAACTTGAACACTATCAATGCAAGCCGTGATCTCTAACTGACAAAGCCAAGTTGTCAGAGCCCACCCGTTGTCTTTTCAAATCCAGCGGTAGGACATAGGACTGACAGTTCCCGACATAATAGTATCAAAAACTTTGAAGCTTTGACAGAGCAGGATCTGACTTCCAGCCTTATTGTGTAAGACGTTATCAGTAAGTATAATTATAGAAGAAGAGGAAAGAAAATGCAGCTACAAAAATAAAGTTCAGAAAGAATAATAAGAAAACTGATTGAATAGAAATCGGGACAGTGTCAAGTTGGTTTGCAAATGCCCATTTTGGAGTTTCGGGGAATGTCTTTGAATATTTGCATTTCAGTAGATGAGAGAGCTCTTGATATAAATTTTCCTGAAACAAAATCACTGCACCGGACAGAAACAAGAAGAATCAGACATAGTAAATGTATCATCCATGAGAGCCTCCTCAAGATATGAAGGAAGGATAACGCTTGGTCCCAAAGAAACAAGCCTCACTTTATATACAAGCGATGCACAAAGGCTCCCACATTATTTGAAGCTGTCAATCTCAATCCTAATAACATGTGATAAGAATTAAAAGGCAATTTCAAGAATCATAACAAATACCTATCAAGTGCTTTTCAAACACTTGCTGTACATTCAAAGCAATTTGTAGAAGTATATCTATGAAATAGATATACTTTTATAAATTGTCTCAAATTAATTTTACCATCTCATGAAGTGTTTTTGTCGTTTTTAGAGCAAAATTAATGCAAACACATTTTGAACAATTCGAAAATGCATTCTACTCTTGAATTATTCTATCTTACCACAGTAATATTAAATAAACATTAACCACCAATACTCCAATAGCGATATTTAAAAACGCGTTTGCGCCAAATCCTATGCTTTTCTTCTAAATGTTGGCGGCAAACTGGCTGTAAAAGTTCAGAATTTTGCAATTGGGCTCTGATTAGCCCAAACTCGATTAAGAATGTAGAACTAATTATTGGAAGGTTAATTAGACTTGTTATACATATATAAATTAAAACTTAGTTCAGATTTTACAATTGAATTTCATGTGCACAAAAAATAATTACACAATCACCAAAAAACAGTAATTACGTACTAAAAAGCCCACACCAAAACCAAACCTTAATGTTCGATCCACCAATTCAATTTTTTTTTTCTTTTTGAGAAAACCAATTTAATTACTTTATTATTTTATATAAATTAAATTTATTTCAAATTTTAATATTGAATCTATTATAGCACATTGGCAAATAAAATTATGTTCATGATTTCGGGTACATAATCCGATAGCGGAATTTCATATGTAATCAATTTTTTCAAATTATTTTTTTAGTCTAATGTTACCAAATTATTAATCAAATACCCAAAAACACGAAACCCAAATTAGACCTATGTTTGATCCACCATTTCATTTTGTTTTGGTATTATATCTAAGTTCAAATTATTTAAAGATTTAATATTGAATTCAATATAGAACACTAGCAAATTCTATCTTGCAACTAATAATAAAAATTTTAAATCATTTTTTTATTCCAGCCATGATATAAAAAGGTAAATTAAATACCAAAGAGCCCAACAGAGTCCTCTTGCTAGCAGCCACAACAGCCCCTCGCCGCTCGGTGGCAATAGTGTCCGGCAATTTCATATTTTCAATTAATAAAAAAAAGAGCGTGTAAATTAATAATAGTATAAATAAATAAATAATTATGTTTGAGAAAAAAAAATGAAATAGCGATAATAAAGCGCTACGTGTTAAATTAGAAGTTTTACGTCAAAGTGGGAAACTAAGGTACCTTTCCTATCCTATGGGTATGTTTGATATTGAAGTTGGACAGTTGTAACTTTTAAACTACAGCACTAAAGTGTTTGGTAAACACTAATTGTTGTAGCTTACAAGTTATGTTAATATGATTTTTCACTTATATAATGCAAAATCTATTATATCTTTAATAATTTTATCAAAATTATTATTTAAAAATTATATTTATTACATATTATTATCTTTTGTTTTATAATTATAGCTTTTCTTCATCAGCAGCTATAACTTTTAAGTTACAGTACTTCAATCCCAAACATACCCTATGTAACTTTGGCCACTAAGGATAATCGAGGTATCTTAAGGAACTTGGGGTACCTGAAATAAATTAAAGAAATTAAAAGACACGCTATACAAAAATCAAGATGGTCAGACAATCCCTAAAGTATTCACCACGTAAGTTATTTCTATCACCAAAAGAAATATTTGATTTGGCAAAATCAAATAAGAACCTATCTAGTCTAAAAGAGGAGACAAACGACTGCCTTACTTGCTAAAAGGATAAAACAGTCCACCTACAGCAGCCAGACAACCCCTGTAGAAACATCTTATGCTGTATAATATAATACCCTATATGTCACAAAATGACAACACTTGTAATAATATAATACCCTATATGTCTAGAAATGTATGAGGGAGGCAAAAGGATGAAGAATATTCTGGATATGACAGCAGAATCACTAATAAAAATATGTCAAATGATGAGATATCCCAGATGCATCATATATAAGGATAGCCAGATTTTTTCTTTCACCATTGACTACACACTCTCCTTTAACCTTTAAACCTCAATTTTCAGAGATATTGCAAGCTCTCTATTAAAAAAAAAAAAAAACCTCAAGTAGTTGACTTAAGCGTCGAAGTGTGGTCGCTTAATATCGCCAGCTCTACTTCTAACTTTATTTTATTTTTTTTTTTATTTTTGGCAGGTTTGAGGTACCTCTAAGCTCTTTCACACTAAATCTCAACCTTTCACATTTGACACCTGTCTTACATTCTTCCTTCAGCATTAAAATTTCAAGAACAGCATACACTTCATAACCTAGAGAAATACTTTTCACACCCCAAAATTAAATTTATTGTTATTAGCTAGGTTTTGGCCATTATTTTCCCTTAGCTCCCAAAACCTACCTAAAACAATTGGCGCCATTTATGAGGAACGCGCAAAAAACTTCTACAGCAGTAGCTTAACTTGATTGTTTAGTGAATTTGTGAACTATAATACCTGACGTACCCTCCGATACTGAACTGGGTGATCAAAAGAATGTGGAAATAACAGCAGTGAAAAAGTTAATGACCTATAAAGAAGGGTAGCTCATCTTTACAAAGGCTAGTCCATCAAACAATCTACCGATATCTGAATAGATAAGGGATCTGTTTTACAATGACCATTTAAAAACTAGCCCACGCGATTCATCGGGTTATGGGTTCTTATGTGCCGGAACCAAACCTTCCTCCTACGGCTCAAGACATTCCATCGAAGTTAGCTAAAAAATAAATCATCCCAAATTCTGAGGTACCCGAGGGAAGCAAGCCCAGGAAAAAGCAGTTAAGTACCCGCTCTAAACATCAGCCAACACTTACACATGCTAAACACTACGCAACTTTAAGTTACTCACGGAGCAACCACGGTACATGAGTTTTTTTATACTTTATCTCAAGATTAAACAGTCTCCAAGCTCGCTTTTATCAGGAAAAGGGAATCCGAGCTTTGGTTGAGTACGTGACCCCCTTCCACCAAGAAGTTGTGGCGTTATTTTAAAAAACGTCGCCCTCTCTCATATGAGGAAGCCCGCTCTTGAGCTTTGCAGTAAATTGAGATGGATGAGAAAGACCATCTGAAAAAAAAATGAAGAAAAGGAAGATAAGGTAGAGCTTTTAAAATATTGTGAATTTCATGAATATTTTGGCTATGATACTTTAGAATGTTCAGCATGCATGAAAAGATTGAGCCGTTCATTCTCAACAGATACCTCAAGGAGTTTATGATAGACATGAGGCATGCTAAAAAATCTATGGATCAAGATAAGGGAAAGTGCGTGCCTAGAACCAACCCTGATCATGAGGCAACCCAGGGTTCTAAAAAGGGAGTCTTGGTACGGACAATTGCAGGAGGACCTACTTTGGCTAGCCAGTTTAGAAAAGCTATCAAGAAATATGAGAGATCAATATTAGCAGCTGCTCTTTTTAGCAAATAAGTTAATTGCGCTAGGAGTGAGGTAGCTCAGGTACCCCACCATCTCATCCTTATCACTTTCACTGAAACGGATGCTGAGGGTACTTAATACCCCCATTATGATACCTTAGTCATTACGCTCAAGGTTGCAACTAGAAAAGTTACAAGAACGCTTGTAGATACAGGAAACGAGGTAGACATCATCTTAAAAATATTTTGGATTAATTATTGATTGAGTCTCCAAATATCCCTTATACAACACCACTTATTGGATTCGTCAGAGATTTCGTCATTCTGAAGGGGATCATTATACTGCCCGTCACCCTTGATAAGGTACCTCATCGCATTGTTTATATGATTAATTTTCTCATTGTAGACCACCCCAAGTACCTACAATATTATCTTAAGTAAGTTATTCTTAGTAATGACCAAAGTAGTCGTATCCGTGCATTACCTCGCTATGAAGATTCTAACTGTTAATGAGGTTATTACCATTAAAGGGGATCAACAGTCAGCTTGGGGATGCTATTTAGTTGTTTCTAAAATGAGTTATCAGATTGCCTCTGAAATTCATGTGAAGGGGTACCTTACCAGTTCATTTCACTAAAAAGGCAGCTACTAGGAGACGACGAGCTGCACATGAAAAATTCTTATAGATAATCGGGTCATTAAGAAAATAGAGAGCCTCTTAATGGCTGTTAATTCCATGATAGAAGGGGTACTTAAGGTACCTTAGGAGAACCATGATATTTCAGTCAGTAAACTAAAGGTACCTCTTAATCCCTGAGTATTGCAAGAAGAAAAGTGGGGTATACTACTCGAGGATTTTATTTATGTTTCAATCTATAAAGATATTCCAGCCAAGACTATTAAAGTTGGCACCAACCTCTCTGATTATCACAGAGAGCAGTTTATCAAATTTTGTAAAGAGAATCATAGCGTGTTTGCTTAGTTTCATGTGGATATACTGGGTATCCATTCTTCAATTTCTTGTCATAAGCTTAATGTTTATCCTCACCATAAATCTATCAAGTAGAAGCGCTGAACCTTTAATCAATAATGTTATGATGCAATTGAGCAAAAGATAGACTGCCTACTGATAGTTGGTTTTATTCGAGAGGCAATGTACCACGACTGAGTGTCAAACGTCCTCTTAGTCAAGAAGCCCACAGGAAAGTGGAGTATATACGTAGATTTCATGGATCAACAAGTCCTACTCGAAGGACAGCTACCTGTTTCCTCGAGTAGACCAGCTAGTCGATTCTATAGCGGGACATGAGATGCTTAACTTTATGAATGCCTTCTCCGCCTATAACTAAATCTCCATGTATGAGCCCGATCAAAGAAGAATGTTTTCATCACCAATGGTGGGTTGTATTATTACAAAGTCATGCCATACAGATTAAAAAACGTCTGAGCCACATGCCAACACTTGGTGAATAAAATCTTCAAAGAACAAATTGGGTGAACTATGGAGGTATACATTGATGACACGATCATAAAGTCAATGTAAGTCAGCAACCACGTGGGGCACCTCAAGGACACTTTCATTAATTTACGATAGTATCAGATGTGCTTAAACCTTGAAAAATGCACATTTGAAGTTACCTTGAGTAAATTTCTTAACTTTATGGTGCAATAATGGGGAGTCGAAACCAACCCCGATAAAATCCGGGCTACTCTTAAAATGAAATCATTATATATTATTAAAGAAGTGTAAAGTTTGGCAGGCCAGGTAGCTGCCCTAAGCTGTTTTATCTCTAAGGCCATCGACTAAGGCAAGTCATTTTTCAAAACCTTAAAGGTAAGCAATAAACTCTAATAGACCACCGAGTGTAAAGATGCTTTCCAACAGTTAAAAGGGTACCTCATTCAATCACTATTACTTTCCAAACCCATACCGAGAGAGGTATTGTTGTTGTACCTCTGTTTCCAAACATGCCACCAACTCTGTTCTACTAAAAGAAAGTAAAGATAGAGTACATTGACAAATATACTATACTAAAAAAACTATGGTTAATGCAAAAAATAAGTTATTTGCCTTTGAGAAGTTGATGTTGACCTTGGTTACTTCAGCAAGAAAGCTCTGGCCATATTTTCTAGCTCACATTATCACAGTAGTCCCTAAGTAAGCTCTAGCCATATATCCGAAAGGCTTCTCAGCTGATCTATTAAACTAAGTGAGTTTGACATCATCTTCAAGCCTCGCTCACCCATCAAAGCCCAAGCCATTACCGATTTCATTACAGAATTCACTAATGACTCTGAGGGTGAAGAGATCCAGAGGTACCCGAGCAAGGCTACACCAATAGTAGAAGAGGAACGAGTTTGGGAGATATAAGTTGATGGTTCATCTAATTCACATGGAATCAGCATGAGAGTAATCATCATTGATCCAGATAAAGTGAAGTTGTGCTACGCTTTGTAATTTAAATTTAAGGCTTCAAACAATGAAGTCGAATAAGAAGTTATTATAATAGATTTAAGAATATTGAAGGCTTTAGGAGCAAAAAGAGTTCATTTAAAAATGATTTTTAGATGATAGTAAGCCAGATAGCCATAGAGCATCAAGCCAAAAGAGAAAATAAGAAAGGATACCTCAGAAAAACCAGAAAGCTAATGTCTTAATTCATTGAAGTTAAGAAAGAAATGGTACCCCGAATGAAAATTTGTAAAGCCGAAAACCTAGCAAAATAACCTCTTTCGACACAATATAATCAGCTGGTCATATTACAACTAAGCATATTGCCATCCTTAATGTTGAACTTCTAAAATTTGTAGAATTGAAGTCATTGTCCTCGAGGGTACCATGGATAGAACCTATTATGAGGCACTTTAGGCATGGAGACTTTCCCTTTAAATAGGGGTAAAACAAGAAAGCTAAAATATAAAGCTGCGTGGTACTGTTATATCAAGGATACTCTTCACTCAACCTTACTTGTAGTGTTTAGGTGATGATCAAGCTGAGTTTTCATAAAAGAGATACATGAAAGAATTTATGGTAATCATTATGGAGCGTAGTCGCTAGCACAGAAAGCTCTTCGCCAAGGATATTACTAAAATACAATGAGGGAAGATGCTAAGAATATGGTAAAAAATTGTAACAAGTGCTAAAGATTTGCTAAGATACCCCACGTACCTAAGAGAACTTAACGGTTATGTCTTGTCCTTGGCCTTTCACTGTTTGGGTTGTAGATCTCATTAGTCCTTTGCCAACTGGATAGGGGCAAGCAAAGTACGCCATTATTGGGGTGGACTACTTTACAAAGTGGGTGAAGGTGGAACCCTTAACAAGTATTACATAGAGAAAAATCATTTATTTTATTTAGAGAAATCTCATTTGCAGATATGATATCCTTAATACCATTGTCAGCAACGACGAAAAGTAATTTAATAATGAAAATTTTCGTAGCTTTTGTTCAGAGCTTGGGATATTTAATTGGTTCACCTTACCTACTCACCTACAGTCTAATAGGTAGGTTGAAGTCATCAACAAGATTATCAAGGGTATCCTAAAAAAGAAAGTGGAGGATAGGAAGGGTGTTTGGGCTAATAAGTTACCCAGAAGACCTTCACTGGGGAATTCTATTTTTCCCTTGCTTTTGGGACTAATGTAGTGATACCGACAGAGATTGAGTTACTCTCTCACAGGACAACACATTTTGATAAAGAGGAGAACACCTTATTGATAATTTCTTGTCTCGATCTCGTGATTGAAAAAAGAGTTAGAACAAAATTAAAGGTGTCTGTATACCAATATCAAATTTTGAGTCTCTATGATAAACGGATACACCTCCGTACCTTTAAAAAGGATATCTGGTCTTGAGGAGGGTAACTTAAAACACTATAATACTCTCTGACGGACCTTTTGGAGCAAACTGGGAAGGACCATATCGCATGGATAAATTGATAAAAACTGGTACATACAAGTTACTCCACATAGATGGAACAATTGTAAAACACCCTTGGAATACTGCAATGTTGAGGAAATACTACTAAAGAGACAGTATCTTAACTCCTAATACTTACTTTATTTATTTTTTTTAATATTTTTATTTTTGTAGTATGTGAAAGACCATATGGGGGTACCTAAGGTACCCTAATTTGGTCATGTAGTTATCCTTGCTTCCTCTATCAATGAATATATATTCTTTTTAAAATATTATGATGCACATTTCTTTCAATCATAAATTATTGGTATGAGCTCTTATTTAACTTATGGTCGCCACTGATTTAACTTTATAATCATCATTACCTAAGAAATCACTTTATTGCAAAATATACTGAGGTACTTTGACCTGTCTCGATCACAATGATCTACTATAGGTCAGGGCCAACGAAGAAATACTAATGAAGTCAAAAAACAAAGTAATTTCGAAAATTACAGACATTAAAGAGAAGGAGAGTAAGAGAAGACCCAAGGGCGGAGTATACCATTGTACCATAGCGACATGAAAGATCCGTTAAAGTACTCATACACCTGTACCTCCATTCTCTTACTGAATGTGGAGAATAAGCAATAATAATAATAATAATAATAATAAATAATGAATGACACTCACGAGTTGAATGCCCAAAAGAAAAAGGGTAGGCGAGTAGTCACCTCTGATATCTTTTAAACACAAATGACAAAATGTGAAACACTTGATCATTTAGCAAAATGGCTAAGAGGGGCCTACATCTATTTATTTCCTATCATTACATTAATAATGAGCTCCTATTATCACCATTACTCGTTGTATATAGTTATTTGTCAAGATGCGCCATAAATTTTAAGATATGCAATATATATATACATTTAAACAAATCTTCATGCATTGAAGTATTCAAATCAGCTACATATGGTATCCCATAAGAGAATACCGTAAACATACAGAGGAATACCCCAGAAGTCCTCTAACTGCCAGTTTGATGTGAAGTTAAATGAATTCAAGATGCATACGCAAATGTAAAAAAAAATAAAAAAGTATCATAATACAACACCAGAACAGTAAGGGCACCCCCAGCACAAGGATTCCCATAAGTAAAAAAGAAATGAAAAAAAAAGTTTCAAGTATAAACTTTTGGGAAACCCCAAACAACAAGCAACACCAAGAAGTTAAAAGCTACTTGGTAGTCAGAGCATCATCTCCGTTATTTCGTGGAGGAGGAGGGCTAGTGAAAAACACGAAGGTACTAGAAGTATGAGCTTTAGAAACTAAACCATCTAAGGGTAACTTCTACTAGGGTACGTCAGATACACCAATGGGGCTATGCGAATTGTTAAAAGTAGATACAAACACTGTCTTGCTAACCCACTTTTCCACACGAGGTACTTATAGATTCAAATCTACACTCCAAACTTCTATTATCCATCTTCTTTTACCGAGAAAGTAAAACTTTGCACTTGGCTCTCAACTCATCACACTCTTTGTTAACCCGAGCTCTTTCCCTAAATAGATCATTTAGGTACTCCTTCAATACCTTAACTTTTCGAATCAGTGTATCCTCCCGATTCTTATAACCTTACAGCTCGCCTCTCAATTTCTATTTGAGCGTCAGAGAGAGCACTAAGATCAGAAAGGCAGTGGCTCAAGAGGAAAGTCACCTGTAAACAACAAGGCAATAAATTCATAAAGAAATAATAAATAAATGTTGGTAAAAAAAGAAAAAAATGGAATGCCCAGGGTACCACATAAATACATACATCTTGAGAAGCCTTAAGAACTCGGCCATATCGCTCGCTTAACTCTAATCTTTCTATTTCTGCAACAGTTTTAAGACTGGTGTTCTCAGTAGAATAATACATGTAATGGACCAAGTACGAAACCTTCTCATTGGCTATAAGATCTGGCTCGCCCTTAAATAGATCATTTGTGAAGGAATAAATAGTCTCAAACTTCCTTTTACATGTATATAGGGTACCTCTCGATCCACTAGAAAAGATACCCTAAGATTTTGTCCTAACCTCTGGAACTCGTGGGGGTTTGGCTGCTTTGCCAAATGACACAATTCAAAAGTGTTTGATTTTACTCTTAAGCATAATGGTGTCTAGTTATAATATAACCCGGTGAGTACGGGGTTAAACCACAAGGACTTTTAAATTTAATAGTCAATTATTAAATAATAATTAATAATAGGAAAATAGATTTCCACTTTAAAAAGTGCTGAGACTATGTAATTCACCCTTGATATTCAAATTATATTCATAATATTCTCTCATATTTATATTTTGTATTTTATTTACATGTTAAATATTATGTCATTTAATTCTTAACAAACTAATTTAATAGATAAATATGCGAATGAAATGCATGATGTGCCACAGCTAAATTAGAGTATCAACATTATGTCAAAATATCATATAAATCTAATGAGATTTAAGTTTATAAATTAATATGACATAGAAATATCTAGTAAATAAAAATACAAAATAATAAATATATATTAAATAAAATAGAATTTAAACTCATTTGAGAGAGATATTAATTTCATAATTTAAATCTTTAAACTCTACTATTTACCCTAACTTAGTAAATTAGTCATTCATATTAGAAACAAAAATACTCATTTTATTTAACAAACTTCTGAATTATATTACAATAAAATTTTAAGAAATGAGAACAAAGAAAATTAGAAGAAGAATAATTGAAAGAAAGAGCTTCTGCTTCTCATTTTATTTTCAACTCGCCATAATTCTCTTTTTTTTTACCTCTCTCATTTAGCCTATACACTCCTCTTTATATAGCAAATGTTCCTTTGTCTTCTTCTTCCTTTATTTATTTATATTATATTATCATAACATTATTATATTATTATAATATATTATATAACTTTTTCAAAAGTGGCGTTCACTTTTGACTTTTTTTTATAATATAATATATATTTAATTGATTCTTATAAATCAGTTATCTTTATTTTATCTCTTATTTTCAACTTCGATTCATTTTCATTCTTAAAATATACATATAATAACAAAATATAATAATTAATATAAAATTAATATAATAAAATATAATTTATATAAAATTATATATAGGGAGTATTAAGATAAAATGTGAGTTATACGCACATTAATTAATACTTTAAGTGATAAAATAATAATTTAAACTTTTATAAAATATACATTTTCTAATGCTAATCACCTAAGGAGATAGCGCCCGAATGCTAGAAGAGCCGTCGGTCATCTACTGAAAGAAGGCATCAAAATCATCACCTAACGTTATCATAGCTGTACACCATGTCAGGCAAATGATTAGCTCAACAGATAAGAAATATTGCAAGCATAAAGGAAAGTGAAAAGATAAAACATAGAAATTGGAGATAAAACTTAGTGATGGCATGGTACCCATTGGCATGAGAATAATAACAATAAGGTAATCCTATAATACCCAAGAGTCGTACATGCGTCACGACCAGAAGTAGATGCAAAACTCTCGTTAATCAATCTTGCTTTCTTTAATCTTCTCTCATCCAACACATCATTACTCTCTTAGGAGGTCTGGATCTTTTTCACCATGCTGCTCACTTCTTCCTTTATGAGAAAATGCAACAGGGCTTTGGGTGTGTTGAAAAAGAATTCCCGTGATTACTTTTAAATAACAAGATAGCGAAGAAGAAGCTAAATGAACGAAATGGGCTTTGGTGTGCCTTGGGAAAACATGAGGTTAACGGGGCTTAAAGAAAATAAGTGTGAAGAAGAGAGGGATGGGTGAAGCTTAAAAGAATTTTGGGGAATTTAAAATGAGAGAGGAAAATAATAGGATGAAAATTTCAATTCTGTAGTGAAAGTACAAAGAATAGGATTATGTCAGGAAATTGACCTCTTCTAAATTTCGAAAATAAAAAGAAGAAAGAGTGTGAAATGTGCTTGTAGGGGTGGGCATTTAGTTCGGTCAGGCTAAATCAAACCGAACCGAAATGTATTATAGTAGTTCGGTGTAATTCGTTCAGTTCAGAGTATAAAAACTAAATGGTTTAGAAATTCTAAACCATTTAGTTTTTTATTTGGTTCGATTCAAAACCGAACCAAATTACTGAACTAAATAGTTTAACAAAACCATTTGATCTTTATTTAGTTCAGTTTAAAACTTAACCAAATGGTTTGACAAAAAAAATAAAATTAAAAAAATGAATTGATATTTAGGTAATGAAGTCGATATTTTTATTTATTGGCTAATAGATGTGATTATATATATCATAGCATACAATTTAATTTGATTTAATTTAATATAATTTATTATTTAATTGTTGAAACTTGGCGAATAACACACTTTGACTTTGAGAGATAATGTAAGTATTGTAGATGTTGAAATTAAATAATAAAGAAGTAGTGATTGGGAGAGTTGTCATTACCAATAGAAGATTAAAGTTTCTTTTGTAATATGTAGTGGATTTCTAAACTAATATTGAACTTTATTATATTAATTTACTATTATTAGATTTTATTATATTGTTTATTTTTGTGTATTTCTAGATTATTATTGAATTTTATTATGCAAATATTATTATTAAATTTTATTATGTTGTTTATTATTTATGGATTTATAGACTCAAAATTATTATTATATCATTTTTTTTATTAAATGAATATACAAGATGAAAATAAATCACCGAACCAAACCAATAAATCGAGCTTTGGTTCGGTTCTATAATTTGATTCGTATTTGGTTCAAAAATTTATAAATCATTTAGTTTTAGTTTGGTTCAGTTCAGACTCTGAACTAAACCGAATCGACTAATACCCACCCCTACATGTTTGTGATAAGTACCAAACTGGGAGGCCACGTTACAAAAAAGAAAGGTGAATGAAACGAAAATAAAAAATTAAAATAAATGAAAAGATAGCCTTTTTTTTCTTTGTCAATGAGCTTATAATTTTTTTTAAAAAAAAAGGTAAAAAGATGGGAATTCTCTTATCAAAATGTTGAAAAGGCCCGTGCTTAGGGATAATAATAATAATAAAAGGTAATTTACAGTTAACCTAAAGAGGAGATATATGAGGCACATCTTTTACTCAATCCAACAAGAGGATAAGTGGCATATCTGCTACGTGACGCTTACTATTTTTTCTGTGAATTTCTTTTACCTCAACTACTTTTGGCATAAAGAAACTACAGAGATATTATTTGAGAAATAAATGTAATAAACGACAATAAAGCACCACATGTTAAATTGGAAGTTTTATGTTCAAAATGGGAAATTAAGGTACATTGTCTATCCTATGTAACTTTGGCCACTAAGAGTACCTGAAGTACCCTAGAGGAATTAAGGTACCCTAAATACATTAAAAGAGTTAAAGGCATGCCATACAAAAATTGAGATGATCAAATAATCCCCAAAATATTCACCACATAAATTACTTTTATCACCAAAAGATAATATTTGATTTAACAAAATTAAATAAGAAAATATTTAGTCCAAAAGTGGAGACAAACGGCTGTTCTACTTGCCAAAAGGATAAAGCAGTCCACCTATAGCTGCCAGTAACACCTACAGAAATATCATATGTTGTACAGCAATATATCCTACATGTCACAAAATAACAATACCTGTAAATAATCCCTCCACTGTTCCTTAAATGCAATCATAATGGCGCAAAAGGTGTGATGGAGGCAAAAGGATGAGGAATATTTTGGATATAACAATAAGATCACTAATAAGAATATGCCACACAATGAGGTACCCCAGATGCGTCATATATAAGAATAGCCAGGTTTTCTATTTTGCGATTGACTACACACCCTCCTTCAACCTTTAAACCTCAACTTTTAGATAGTTTGCAAGCTCTTTATTCTCAAAAAACTCAAGTAGCTGACTTGGGCATCAGAGTATGGTCACCGACCACTTCTGCCTCCACCTCTAACCTCAATTTTCTTGTTTGATAGGTTTGAGCCACTTCTTCAAGCTCTTTCATACTAAATCTCAACCTTTCATAATTAACACATGTACCTCATTCTTCCTCCACTATTAAAACTCCCTTATTGTTGTTAGATAGATTTTAGCCATTACTTTCTCTTTACCTCCCAAAATCTATCTAAAACAAACTAGTTTTCAATTAATAATTAATGAAAACAGAAGGCATCACTGGATATTTTGGCATTAAAGAGAAAAAAAAATAGAGATTAGTGTTTTTAAGTTTTAACACCCCTTCGATATATTAATAAAATCCCTCTTGCATTGAAATTAAATTACGACAAACACAAATATAATGAACTCACACCTATTTTCTCTCTCTTCACTTTTGCTAGCACAAGTATGCTTGCAAAACTCTTCATGTATATCTTTAATCTATTAACTTGATTTTTCTTCAATTTTTTTACTCTCATTTATTCAATTGGTTTACAAAATTTAAAATAATCAATTTCTCTTTGTCTTTATTCTTTTTAGATTAATTATGTTTATTCTTAGGATGCTAGTATTTTTAAATTTGTAGATAAAGAAAGTCAGTTTGAAAAGAAAAAAGAGATAAACAAAATTTCAAAAAACTTATCAATCAGTAGGTAAAATTGTCAAAATTTGATATGACCCAATTACTTGATACAAACACGATATAAATAAATTGGTATGAATTTTCAAATTTGACACGATTATTAAATGGTCCGGTCCAAATCAACACTTTTTTTTCCGTGTCAGGTTATGATTAAAATTATTGACTCATTTATCTGATTAATGATAAAATTATATTTTTTTTTCTAAATTAATTTATAGATTTTTGTTATCAAAGCATAAATATTTGACATGATTCCCTTTTTTTTTTCCTTTGAAGGATAAACATATATACAATGTTTCATTTATAAAATTTTATATGGATTCAGAATTTCAATAGTGTACATGTATGAAATATTAATAGACATGTATATTTTATAATATTAATATATAATATTATTTATATATATAATTAAAACTTCAATAATATAAATGTATAATATTTTGGTAAATATGTATATTTTATAATATCAATAAATTATATATATAAATATGTAAATATTTGATATAAATTTTGTTAAATATATAAATATTAAACAGATTATTAAATAATTCATTTATTTTTTCATGTCAGGTTAGGGTCTCAATATTTTAGTGCAATTATCAAATAGGTTATGTTTGGATCGACTTAAATTTGATATAACACAAAATTGACACGACACAATGATCCATTTTGCCAACTCTATTCTTAGGATTATTTATGCGGAGGGTGAGGTAAACAATTCAAGAATGAGAAAACTGTTAAAATTTAAAGATTCAAATAAAATGAGTGTTAGTTTAGAGAAATAAAAAGAGTATTTTCTTTTTCAATTAAATTGAGTATAATTTAAATGGGGGGTTTGAAAAGAATAATAGGGGTTGTTGAAAGCTAAAGATTCTGCTCCTATTTGAGATGACTACTTCTAAATGCACTGCTGAAGTTTGTTGATTACACTTCTATTGCGTGTCTCTAGTAATTCAACAGGTACACAGGTTCAGTCTATCTTTGACCAACCACATTACTCAACTACAAAAAATTAATAAATGAAAAAGCTGCGAGAATATTGCAGAAGCGAAGCGCACCAGCACTGAATCGTGAAAAAAAAAAAAAAGCAGAAAAAGGACAATGGCAGTTGCATCAAATCTCACCAAATTCACTTCTCTTTCCCTGAATTCTTCTCGCTCTCTCTCTCACATCCCCACTAGCAACCCCGGTCTTGTAACCGCCAACAGTCATTACAGGCTTAGCTCAAGAACGAGCCTGAGCGTCAATGGCAGAAGAAGAAGGTACGGTGCCGTCCAAGCCATGGCTTCTTCTTTCGGGGCTAGGCTTGAGGAGAGCGTTAAAAAGACTGTTTCCGAGAACCCAGTTGTCGTTTACTCCAAATCTTGGTGCTCGTAAGTTGAATTCCGTCACTACCGTTAGTTTATATTAATTGTTTTATAAAGAAAAAAAAATATCATGGCGTGTTATTTTTGCTGTGTGATTTTGGCGGTTTTCTTTTTTCGTTTTACAGGTATTCATCTGAGGTGAAATTATTGTTCAAGAAGCTTGGTGTGGAGCCATTGGTTGTTGAATTGGACGAAATGGGTATGTGATTCTCAGTACTGATTAGATAACTAATTTTATTGTTCATATGCACTGGTTAATTGAGTTGGATCCCGAATTCGTGATCTTGGCATTAAAATTAAAGCATTGAACATTATTCTGTTCGTAATTTCACGATGGCAACCTTGATTTTCACCCAATTTCACATAATTTGTCATAATACACTGATGTCTTGGCGAATCTTAGTAAAAAATAAAGCTTCATTGCATTTTCGGGCAATCATTCTTCCATTGAGGGAATGGTGGAGTTTCAATTAGCTTGATATTAATTTCAAATTTGTTTCCACTAGATGGAAGATGAGCATTAGTTTGTATGATCTATCACATGGTGTTCTTATTTAGATCAATTAAATATCAAGACATTTCTGTTTTTCAGGTCCCCAAGGCCCCCAACTGCAGAAGGTGCTAGAAAGGCTAACTGGACAGCACACCGTCCCAAATGTGTTCATTGGTAAGTAGTGGTTTTGGAATGCTCGTCATTAACCACGATCTATCATAACTTTGCTTGAAATAAATGGTACGATTGTTATTAAACAACTTTTAGCTCTATGGTACAAATGTTTAGATCACGTGCATCAACTGATTCAGATGCCAGTTTATGATTAATTTTGCTGTAACACTAACTGTGAGGCATGTGGGTGTCCAGACTTGTGTTTTGCCCTCGTCTTTTTCCTTTTACTTGGTTTTACATGGCTTTGTGCAACCAATTATTGCGCATTTTTCATGTTTGGAATGCTGATTGAGATGGATGTGCTGGACAGAGATATTTCAGCTATTAGGTTTATTTCTTGACCACAGTACAGCAAACAACATGGATGTTCTTGAGAACGTGACTTTTAAAGCGAAACTGAATAAGAAGATAAGCAAACTCCCTCTGAGATTTAGCTTTGGAAATTGAATCGAAGCAAGTAAAAACATGCTTATAGACTAAGTACATGGTTATTTGATCTTGCTGGAACCAAAGTTATGATAGATTGTACCGTAATGACAATAGTTGACACACTATAGATATTGCTAAAGGTACGTAATCAAATTGTGGGAGCAATGATTAAAAAGGTCTTAATTTTATGTTGTCTAATAAGGATTCTTTTTCAAACTGACAGTAAATCTTAACCCAACTGGAACCAAAAAAGTGATCAAATTCTTTTGGAAGTACACTGTTACATTATTCCCCAGAATCTCTTGTCTTCATATTTGAATGTACGGTATGAATAAAATGCTCAAATTCTTTGTTCCTTTTCATGACCAGGTGGCAAGCACATCGGCGGTTGTACAGGTACACCATACGTAGGAGTTGTTGTTTTGACCTATTATTTATGGCAGTAAAATTTCCTTCTTCTGAGAGTTTTTCTCCCCGCCTTTCTCTGGGAACTGTATTTGACAGTTGTTCTCTATAGAATATTTCTTGTCCTTTTGAAATATCATTCTTATAGTTTCTGATATGCTGTACACTTTTACATTATGCAGATACAGTGAAGCTATATAGGAAAGGAGAACTTGAACCCTTGCTGTCTGAAGCTAATAGTGCAGAGAACTAGCTATGTTGGTTACCAAGCTAGAGATTCACCTCATTGATTGAAACTCATGCCACGAGTTTCAGAAGTGACCTTTATTCTCTGTAGTTCTCCAATCAAATTGTATATTGAAGTCATGACACTATCTTCGCATATCTTATTAATTTGAACCTAATTTATTTCTTATCTGAGCTACAACACAAGAAATCTGGATGTAGATGAAGACACTGTGGAGGCTTAAGAGATTCATCAGATGTACTGTTGAATGTAGTCAACTGGTCAATACTGTTCAAGTAGTGTGTATTTTCTGCAGCAATAATATGAAGGATTTGGAGGGCCATTAATCTCTTCAGATTAGTAGATGCTATTGAGCTAATGTATAATAAGCCTTGCTTTCCTTAGGCAATACTTTTCCTTTTCCTCTGTTATGGTTATTCTGAACTTCAACCTCGCAAGTATTCTGGGGTGAATTTGGAAGCAACTTACAGTTTGATCACCAAAGAATCAAATTTAGAACAGAGGGGAAAAAGAAGTATACTTTCTAGTTTAAATGAAAATCAAAGAAGAAAGTCTTGTAAGTCATTATATATCCAGGCATTGAAGTGGATCTACTTTTCCATATTAACAGCTTAATCTCCATCGAAACAGCCTCTGTTAATTTGTGTTACAAATAGCAAAATGTAGAATCACAAATTTCAACAAGAGAAGAAGCAGATGGTAGATGCCTGTTAACTGAAGAAACACAATTCAAAAGAAAAGTGTCTATGATGTAGCTGATGCAATAAACATATCCCTCAGGCGTTTGAAGTAGGCCAGCAATTCATTATGATGAGGAAGGTTCTCTTTGATCACTGGAACTTCCTTAAAGTTCTCAACCCATGCCTGTAATCGAGGGAAGCTATCTGGGTCCAGTAGCTCAACTCCGACTGCTTCTTCCATAGCTCCAAGCCAGCCAGCTATCCATCCAAAAGCTATATCCGTCAAACCAATCTCGTCACCTCCGAAGAACTTCTTCTTCCCAAGTCCTTTCTCGTCCAAGATCTTCAAAATTTCTTTCGCTTCTCTTATAGCCTTCTCTTGCTCTTCCCCAACAGCATGTAAGTATGCAAAAAACGTTGGACTCTACAACATTGAACAGAGAATTACATATGACTGAGAAACGTTTAAAGTCGCTAAATTTCTTGTTAAAGGAAATAAACGTAAAGATTATAAATGAGAATACCTTGTCTTCGCCGAATTTTGTCCAGAATCGAGCCTCAGCTCTCCCAGAGGGATCATCTGGAAGCAGGGGATTCTGAGGCCAGGTCTCTTCTATGTACTCAAGAATAACAATTGATTCTGCTACCGACCTTCCACCATGAACAAGCACCGGAACTTGTTTGTGGACTGGGTTAAGCTGGAGAAGCAAGTCGCTCTTGTTGTGAATATTCACTTCCACATGCTGATATTCGACTCCTTTGAGTTTTAGAGCCCATATAACTCTGTAGCAAAATGAACTAGGCCAAGTTCCCAGTAGCTTCACTTCTTCCATGCTGAGAATATTATGATTTCTTTCTTCTCCAGCCCAGTAACCTCAATTTGTATATGATTGAACGCCTTTCTGTTTGCTTGAGCTCTCCGCTTTCTTGATTGAAGAAAGATGTTCCTTTTCTAGTTCATTTGACTTTTATCATATCCATCAATATAAGATGACCTTTAGTCTTCAAGAAATGTTTTGATTTTTGACTAGATATTTAAAAGATAGGTGGCTGGTTTAATGCTTCGTAAGGAAGAATAATATTATTAGAAGTGAATAAGACTTTTCAAACTAAACTGATTTTAGTGTAAATTATGCTCTTAAAACTCTGGTTTTCAAATCACACGCAAGATAATCTTGATTCTTTATTAGCAAAAGTAAAACATACTGGCAATCTCCTTATAATACAAGCACAATAACTAAGAAATGATCAAACAGCAACAGACTACCCGACACAATAATTGTAAATATATATATATATATATATAAAGATAAATGATGATTGCGGTTTTAAGCCATTTTTTGGGCAATAGACATATCCCTTTTCTGCTTGTAGTAAGCAAACATCTCATCACAATCAGGAAGATGCTCTTTAATCACAGGGTGACTCCTGAAACTCCCAATCCAAGCATGTAAATGAGGGAAGCTATCAGCATCAAGAAATTTGACGCCAACTACTTCTTCAACGACTCCAGAAGATTTAGCAATCCAACCAAAGACAAGTTTTCTTCTACATATTTAAAATAAAAAATTTACAATATGTAATATTAACCTTTCATAAAATAAGTTGAAAAAAAAAAAAAAACTAAGAATAACTTAAATTTTTTTACCATCATTTTGACTTGACACTGTTCACAAATAAAGACAAAAGTATATACGTATATCCATTTTTTCCTTTTTCCAACCTAATGCAAACTAGCCATTCAAGCCCCAACTCACAAATAAAACGATTAGCAAATCGCTCACTTTAATTTTTAGAAATTGTTTTAACAATTTATCTTGACCTTTGACAAAATCCTTTTTCTTCCTTCTATACATTTATCTTCATTTTATTTATTGGGCTGCAACGTTTTCACTTTTATGTCAAAGCTATTTAAAAGAAATCTATTTCTTTTAGAAATAAAACATTATAGGATAAGAAAATAATGGAAACAGAGATATAAGAAATAAGATTAATTTTTTTAAAAATTGACAAAAATAATATGCATGATAAAAGATGGAAGAAGAAGAATTATTTTATGTTTATTTTATTATATGTGTTTTTGCAATTGTCGCACAAGAAATTCCGAAATTTTCCGACACGTGTTTATTGATAGCAAGGAGCCAGACCCGGCCCACGATTATAAAAAAGACCTCTTCGGGCCTGCCAAATTCGCGATAAGAGTTGGGTTTGTAAGTGACAGTCAAGAAGCAACCAACCAGCGTGGCGATATAACGATCACAACCGTCACAGAGGAGAACACCATGCAAACCGTAAATTTCAAAACCCATAAGTTCCTTCCAAAATTTCCTTCAGAAGCATGGCTTCTGTTTTGCATTTCTCTTACATCCTCGGACCTGTTGGGTCTGGTCATGGCTACTGTAACTGCCAATACCAGACTTCCAGATTTTGCCGCCAAATTTTGAACAGGAATAGAAATAGAACAACTCCCGGTCCCTCCACCATCAGTTTACCGTTACATTCTACTTGGACCGCAAAGCGGTCGCCATTATTTTCTAATATGACCTGTTCGGCTACCGATAGGTCTGATCCGGAAATTAGGTACTATCTCCTTCTTTGGACTTGACTTTTACTCGCTTCATATTGCATACAATGTAGATTTTGCGAACGAATGACTTTAATTAAAAGCTATAATTTTGTTCTTTTATTTTTTTGATTTGATGCTTCGAAAATTGTAAATTTTAATGCTCTGTTATCAAATCTTGGGCTTGGGTTTGTGATTTTAGGCAAACCATCTAAGGAAAAATGACTTTTTGGGGGGGGGTGTCAAGAACTCATTTTTTTGAAGGCCTGCATAAACCGCTGGTGTGGTGTATATATGCTATACCCAATGTGGATGGAAGTTTGTTGATATGAATTGAGAAACCCATGGCTAGATTTTGTGTTATTCTTAGTTGCGATCCCATGATTCTACTTGTCTGCTTTACAAATTAGTTTTTGAGATTGAGCTCAGTAGTGGTTAAAATAGCAACATTGCGTTGCCATCAAAAGTCTGTTATCTGGCCATGAATATACCCAAGCAAATTGAAGATGGCTTCACCTTCCTGAATTTTGTGTTCGCTTAACTGTAAAATGCTATGTCATAAAGCACTGAATTAGCATCCTCTTTAACTCAATAATTCATTCCAACCGGCAAGCACTGGTTTTATTTACATTTACTGAGTCTACGCTTGATTATTTGTTGCTAGGATAAGGTCTTTGAGAATTATGGCATTATATGATCCTGATACAAACCAAATTCTACATCCATGGAGGGTTTATGCCACTAAGATGAGCTTTGCTACAATCCCATGATGTTTAATCTTCAATCTGCTACTAACTAGCTTATCAATTTCATGTGTTAACAAGTTCAAATGATGTATTTAGACAACAAGAATAATTGTTAAGGCCATTCATATTGTGATATCTGGTGTTAACAGCAATAGCAAGTACAACAACTTGGATTTGACAATGTTCGTGTATATGAAATGATAGGGTTATATATTCACTGGCAATTAGTAATACAACTTTACTTGCATACTCGTATTGCAATTCACACACTTTCTTTTTCATAAAAATGCTTCTAAAACATAAAATATAGTTGATTTCATATTTACTCGCTTCTCTAACATGGTTTCTTTTTATCCAGCTCTTGTGCTATCAGGCTCTGTTTAACAAGTGAGGATTCCTTATAACCATAACTTTTTGTTCTTCAGTTCTGCAGCCAGGATAAGGAGTGAAGTTCTCTCTCCCTTTCAGTCTGTTCGGATGTTTTTCTATCTTGCTTTCATTGCAAGTGGTTCTTTGGGAGGATTAATAGCCATCACACAGTTAATTGGCGCATTAGCAAATTCTGCAAGAGCAGCTGAAGTCCCTGAAATTTTGAAGGGTCTCAGCATAGATATTGCTGCAGTCTCCCTTTTCGCATTTCTTTATTCCAGGGAGAACAAAGCTAAGAATGCACAGCTGACTAGGCTCTCAAGAGAGGAAAGTCTTTCAAATCTTAAGCTCCGTGTGGATGAAAAGAAAATTATCACTGTCAATGATTTACGAGGGATTGCCCGTTTGGTAATCTGCTCTGGCCCTGCATCCTATATAATGGAATCTTTCAATCGCAGTAAGCCCTTCACTGAGAACCTTTTGGAGCGAGGGGTGCTTGTTGTTTCTTTCGTTACAGATGGAAACATTCCTAGTTTTGAGTTTGAAGAAAGTGAGGAGATGAAAGAGTTTACCAGTAAAAGGAAGAGACTCTGGCAGTTGACTCCTGTTTATGTTTCTGAGTGGTCAAAGTAAGAGGCTATATCAGAAAAATGACTTACTCTCTCTGTCACTCTGTCTTTCTCTTTCTTTCTCTAATCTTATATTGTTTAAGCAGGTGGTTAGATGAACAAAAGAAAACAGCCGGTGTCTCCCCTGAGTCTCCTGTGTAAGTGTTCTTCGATATCAAACATCATCTCTTGAACTGAAGGATCCTTTTTTTACTAAGCATACACACCCACCTTTTATAAACCCAGCCCATGCTTATAAAAATTTGGTATTCAAACTGTTAACTCTCTGTAGTTCTCTGAACAAGCCATTACATTAAGTTTCTGGCAGAATTACCTTGAATTTTATCTTTGTTAATTCTGCAGGTATTTATCTCTACGATTGGATGGTCGTGTACGTGGTAGTGGAGTTGGCTACCCTCCTTGGAATGCTTTTGTTGCACAATTACCACCAGTAAAAGGAATATGGTCAGGTCTTCTTGATGGCATGGACGGAAGAGTTCTCTAAAGAAAAATTTTTGTTTTCTTATTTTTTGTTGAAGACCAGTTTTGCTTATTCTGTTTTTATATATCTCCCCCGTCATTCCTTTTCTAACTTAATTCCTTGTAAAGTTCGGATCCTGTTGGCAATTTTAGTATAATACTGTTTACTTCTTCATTTACCTTGCCGCTAATGATTCTTTAGATCAACCTCCCATGCGCTAAGACTTGCATCATTCTGTTGCTAATGGTAAAGTTAGTATGACATTCATTCTCTTCATGACACATACCATTGCGCTAGAAAAGATATGAACGAATTATCTACCATGGCCGTTGAGAAAAACATGATTACAGGCTCATCTAATGTGGAGGTTGATTCCTTTTGATTCTAGGATTCATTGGTTTGAGAACATTTAAGAATTAGCATTTTGAATTATTTTTAATGTTGCTGAATCTCGTTAAGCATTTCTTAAAATGACGAGGATTTTCACCTGTTGTAAAAACTCTGATTGATACTGAAATTAACCTTAGCTAACAGATTTTGAAAATAAAGGTAATCTCAGTGTTTTGGAGAACCAGTTCCAAATGGTAGCCGGTATGCTATATGTTGTGAACATCTTTTCCTTGGATAAGAATAAACATGCTGGCGGAGTAGACAGAAGAAGAATTCACTTGGAGAATAGAATACACATTCCTGGCAGACAAAAGCTTAATCTAGAGCGGGGCATCATAATATGCAAATCAAAATTACATAACTCATTAAACTTCGACGATCTCATCCAATGCATAGTTGTTTGTTGATACATTTGCATAGTTAACCTTGTTGAATCGAACCACAACCGGGTACCGAGACTTGGGATCCTACAAGATTTTAAAAAGAACGTTTTAGAAACTCATTAAAATGATCGAATGTTACATAAATGAGAAAAATAGAGAGCAAACTGACCTGGTCAACAGCAACCACAGATCCAATGCCATTGTACCAGTAGGACTCCCGCCTGAGGATCTTAACCTGTTGAGTCAAAAGCAGAAAACCTTGATTAGAATGGTGAACCAAGAAACATTCCTGTCTACGTCCAAATATTAACACAAATTGCAACCTTTCAATTCAAACCTTTTTAAGTAAAGGATCAACCTTTCAAACCTTACTTTACCTTGGATCAAGTTAAAATACACGAATAAGGCCCTTCAAACAAATCATGTTGCATCCCGAGGTTTAAAATTTTTAACAGTGCCTTGTGTTTATTTATTTCTGCTAGATAATCACACTACTATATGATTGTAGCTTTCCAGTGGACTATATCTGATTCCTAGATTATTTACACTGTAAAAAGTAAATTCCGATGGCTAAAGACAATTATCCTCTGTTTTACAGTATTTGATGGACTAAGCAAGAACCGCAGATGCTTCTGTTTCAACGTGTTTCTACAAAATCTCTTTGAAATTAACTCTCTATAAATCAAACCTCTCACGGTGATCACGTCATCTCTAATACGATTCTATCAAGTGAGTTTTAGTATCATGACATATAAGCTATTATTATCACATAGCTATATTTACTAATCAATTATCAATCTGAAGCCAAAACAATACATAAGGAATTTCCAGCAGATTAAGATTGCAGAGGAGATAACTTACCTTGGCGCCTCTCTTGGGTCCAATCGGAGGTGGCTTGGGCTTGGGAGCTGCTTCACCTTCAGCTGGGGCAGCGGTGGTGGCAGCAGCAGGCGGGGCAGCAGCCTCATCAGAAGCCCTTACAACAAGCCTGGAATTGTTGGAGCTGTTGTTCTTTGAAGGGAAAAACAACATGTTGCTCTTGGAACCTGAGTTTGCATTGGTGGCAACATTGGGTGTCAGCGAAAACCCAGAAGCGGCTGATGCCATGTTGCAACTAGCCATTACTTTCTCTTTCTTTCTTTCTTTCTCTGTTTCTGTTTACTTGAGGAGAGAGTTGCAGAAAATAAAATGTGCAAAAGGACAGTGCCTAAGATTGAGAGGCTTGAAATTAACTAAAAGATTTTTGCGTTTTTGGGAGATGGAATTATCTCATCTTTGAAAGTGGTATCAATCTTTTCCTCCACTAAGGTGCCGCCACATATGCCCCCATATCCTCTTTGTTTGGATAATGTGATTACAAGTCATCATTTTATAGCTAAGAAAATAGAAAACTACGGAAAGTGCCAAAGTGGGCTCAATCAGCAGCTGATCTTCTGGGAATGATTTGGCAGTTATATATGATATGCTCTTAATTCGGCTTTTGTAGTTAAAGTTAAAATATAAAAATAAAAAATCCAGCTCAATTGAGCGTTAGAATAAAATAGATTAAAAGTAAGTGATTTTTTGGGTTTTATTTTGATGAAAAGAAAGTGATAATTGTCAAAGTTGTTTGAAAACGAAAATTAAAAAGTTCAGCCTCCGGTCTGCCGCGGCGAACCTTGAACCCATTACAAAATGGACCAGAAAAAGCCCTATTTTAGTATTGGGCTTGTGTGCTTGTGTCCAGTCCCTCAATATCATCACCCTCTGTTTCGCGCCTAAATATCTCCCAGCCCCTTCACTGTGTTCAACCTCATTCAAAAAACCAAAAAAATCGAGTAACAAACCGAGCAGCGAAGCAATGAATAAGAAAAGAAGGATTTCGCAAGCTAGCCCTCAAGATCCATCACCGATCCGGACCACATTTCCTGCCGAATTGTGGAGCTCCGAGAGCCAATCCAACGCTGCGAAAGGTTTCTCCTCTAATTTTTCATTCTTGGAATTCGTATTATCGAATCTTATTAGCCTCTAATTTCGCAGATACTTCTAGTAATTGCTTCGTGTAATTTTAAATCGCTAATAGAAGATCGTCTTTGTTTGAATTATGCAGTTGATGAACCTAAAACTTCTGAGTATGCATTTTTTAAGAAATTGAAGACAAATGCAGGCCGCAGATTCAATCCTCGTCCCCTGCAAAAGGAGGAAATTCAACCAAATAAGTCCAAATCAATTGAATTTCTTAGAGGTTATCGATTCTTCATTTTACAACTTCGGCTGCTTCTTCATTTTACGGCTGTGCCTTTTTTGAAATTATATTTATGTAGAGCGGAGTAGCCCTATTAGGAGTAACTCCAAGGACTTCAGATTGCCTATTGAAGATGGCGCACGTGTTAACCGCCGCATACTCCACACACCAAATGGTAGCGCATTATCAACTTTAAATTGACTTGTTGAGTTTGTTCGTTCTGCATTTCTGCTCCTTTGTTTTACTCTTCATTTTCCTTAAAAATGAGTTATTGTATTTATTTCATAATAACATGCCAAATTTACCAGGCATTTTATTGCATGCATCTTCCTAATGAACAAATGAAAATGTGACCTCACTTAGTACCTTTTGCTTTTAATATTTCATTCATAATTTTTAATAGACAAGTGATTATGTCAGATGTACATTTCTTAAATCCCATGTGATGCTATGTCTCCTTATGGTGTGATTGTTTGTCCCCTGATTTCTTTTCTTTGGACATAGTGTATATGTTGTGTCATATACAATTTGCATTCTCAGTTACTAAAACATTTCAATCGTCTGTGTATTTTCTCCAATTTCAAAAGCAGCGTCTTGTGCTACTTTTTCCCATCTCAAACTGCAGAAAAAGAAGTCTAACCTTTTACTGCGAGTAACTGAGAGTTGTCTTTTCTGTTAGTAGGGGTGGATTTGAAGAGAGCTTCTACCTCCTTTCAGGATATGCACAACTTGGGGAAAAGTATGGAGGGAAGCAAAACTCTGAGACCAGGAGGTATGTTTTTGTTACAGAGCCCTACCTATTTTCTATTTTGCCAGCATTGGAAGCCGGGTAGATGGAACAAAAGTATAGAAACAGAAACGGAATGTTACTATTATTTGTTATTTCTGTTGTAGCTTTCTAAATTTTTGTTTGATCTTTCCATTATGACCGCCCAACCAAGTTGCTTACATCTGATATGATTTAGTTTATTGGATTTATGTTCTAATTCCATAAAAATACTGTTGTAGCAGTAAAACACAAGTCTAAATTTGATTGGATGTTTAATTCTCTTATTAGGTCAAAATGAGAATGTTGAATCATTGTATGGTGAAACATGGTTGAATGATGACAACTGTCCACCAAATCAGAATAAACACGATGGTTTCTTCTCCAAAAAGAGACAGAAACTACATCAGTGGGTTGCAGATATCTCATATCCTGAAATTGAAGAACTCTGTTCAAAGGGGTTAGAATACATCATCTTAGATAAGTTGTTTCTTCTACTTTATGCATAAGATCATGGAGTTGATGGAAATTTCTCAGGTATGATTTCGTTTCTGTGCTCCTCAGTCGGCTATTTCCAGTAAGCAACGAAGAAAATGTAGGCTCTTTTTCCCCTTTTTTTTTTTTCGAAAAGACTACGAGTTCGTTCTTTAACTTTGAACTAAGCAGAGGTTATTACTCTGGCAGAGGTTCCAGATTTCAAAGTCAGAGCGAGTTGAGAGCATTAACAAATCCAAGTTACTTTCTTCACCTAAGTTGAATAATCAATTAAAGGAACTTAATCTTACATCCACAAAAAAAATTTTGGAGGCTGAATGTGTCCCATACTTGGAAAATGATTCTTCAGCTTGTTGGTTAGACAGCTTAAGAAAGGGAACTTTATCAAATTCTGGCTCCTCGACCTATCATGCTGACAACATCCTTCTTGGCTACAATCTAAGGGAACCTAGCTGTGAATTAAGAGGGAAGAATAAAATCTCTTGGATTGACAGTGATTCTGCTTTTAGTTTTCCTTTAAAAAACTATGGTCATTTCCATTCAGTTCATATCAGAGAGGTGGATGATTTCCAGGACCCGGGTAGTTCTTCGCATAGAAGAGAGCAACATCCGCTGCTGCTAGAGTGGGATTCTGAAAACTTGACAAATGAGAGAACTTCTCTCATTTCTCAAAAAAGAGAGTTGATCATTTATCCCTCAACTTTAACTTCTTTTGCTGATGATCATGGTCAGAGTCTGCATGAGTTTGGACAACTTGGTGACAGTGAGTTGTGTGTGCCGTCCTTCATTTGCCAGTACTCTCCAAACTTTCAATCCTCACCACCCTCACACTCAACCATCTATTGCAAAAATGATTATGGTATTGTGGACAATGAAGATATAGCAGCAGATTTGAACCACCATCCTACATTATCTTCATTCTCCCATATGCCAAGCTACGCGGATCTGACTGAAGGTTGCCATAACCTTGCTACTTGTGGGGGTAGCAGGACCTTCTTTTCTTCTGGAAATCACTGTTGGATTATGAGGGAAGTTTCCTGCGAACAGCATTATGATCCAGGCACAGAAGATAGCCTTTCATCTGAACTTGATCTTGATTTTAGAGAAAAATGCTTAGCGATAGGTGATTCCTCAAATAAGCATTATTCATTCACTCATCCTGCTCTTCAATTTCCTCAAAACGAAGGCATATTTTCGCATTTTTGTGCTGAAAATGAGGATGAATATCGCCTGGATGGGTTGAGTTGTGGAGAAATCCTTAACCATTATGACCAGGATATGGTTAACATTGATGACTGGTCATCATTTTACTTCCAGATATCTCTGGACAAAGAAAAGTTGTACCCTTGGCTACCTCGTAAAGCGAGCTGGGATGCATCTGAAGGAGAATTGTATCGTGAAGATAGCGACATAGAATACCTTTGATGCTCCCTTGCCTTTCCTCTTCTTGTAAGTTTCACAGATTTTTCAATGAAATTTTAATTTTGGTAGTTCTTAGGTGAATGACGATATATTTGGAATTATTGTGATTGTTTCAGTATATTTAGCTACCGATAGAGATCACACTGATTTTTTTATTAAGCAATGAAAGAATAATTAATACACAACAAAGCAGTTTGAAGATATGCGTCACGATAATCTATAAATGAATCCAAACAAGTGAAAGGAATATAGTGTTCATAGCAGGACTATAAATTTTTTATTTGTAGAAGATCTATGAGGTGCTGCATTCTAAATTGGAGGGCAGTATTTTGAATCTCCACGAGCACGGAAAAAGTGATCATTTATACAAGCAAAACAAAATATTATGTTTATTAAGAACTCAAGGGCCCTGGTCTTACCCTTCGAATCATACAAAGATGGGAACAATAGGGTACCTTGAGTTCTTACGCTTTTATGTCTATAACGCAGTTCATTTGATTACTACAAGGGCGAACTTAATTCGGAATATGAGAAGTTTTTTTCTTAAACTATTGAGTAAAAATATTTTGTTTTTTTATTTAACTTAAGTATGAGAAGTAGACATCTTTCGAAATTAATGAGGGTTTAAATTTGAGTAATATTTTATAAATTAATATAAATTAGTTTTAATTATAATCTGATTTATAAATATTAGTTATAATATCATTTAAATAAATATTAGTTATAATATCATTTAAATATGAGTTGTAATCTTGAGTAACAATTTCATATAAAAAAAATGTCTTGAGATGGTCGTAGATATTTTTTTAAAATGCTGGGTTTTTGATAAACTTCTCGGGCTATCTGATTGAATAGCAACCCACTGGCAACGGGCTTTGAAATTTTTGTTGGAAATAGCTATGTTTAATCAATTCTCCTTCAGCAATAGGTTGTGTTGATTAGTTTATTATAATTAATATTTCTTTTATCTTTTAATTTAAATTTCATTTTATGGTTATAAGAAGAGACCAATGATATTCATCACTAATTGAATTGAATTACACATTTACAGTTACTATTTTTATTTATTTTTAATATGAATGATACTTGCAACATAAATTCTTTTCTTGTTAATTAAAGAAACAAAACTAAAATGAGTAATAATATTTGAGGAGAGCAAGGTGCGAGAATTTTACCCCTCTCTCCACCCATCCATTTTCTCACTTTCCTTTTCTTCTTCTTTTTTTTTTTTTTTTTTATTTCCCTCACCCTTCTCCCCTCAAGTATTTTTAAATGAAAATAGAAAACTAAATGAAAGGGACACGTGCTCAAGCTCCATTTGTGAGCTTAAAAGTTGAAACTACCCACCAGCGCTTCTATTACATCATGCAAAAACGGTGGTCCTTGCCATGTCATCTGTCGTACACCAAAGCCTGAAGCCTCCATTCACTTGTTCGCATTTCCTTACGAATCATTTTTCACAGCTACCAATATGTTTACCGCTTTTACAAATTTACCCTTTTAAGTCTTTAATGATGCGACGGTTGGTTATTTCACGTGCATGTGATCTGCTCCCTACTTCCTCTAAACGCATTGACGTTTTACTAGGGTTGTACCTTCGTCATTTTCTGACGATGTACCTTTTTGACTTTTGTTACTCATGGACTGATGATGATCCGCGAGAACATGCCAAATTACGTGTAATAGGAGGCATTAAAACTAAAGTAGTTGTTGTTATCGATTTAATATTTTAAAGAAGCAACATTAAATAAATAATAATATATGATATTAAAATCCCTAAATCCTATTGCATTACCCAACTTTACAGAAAATACTTGATGGAGAATTAAATAAAATACTTGATGGCAAATAGGACTCCTAAGCTCTTTTTGATTTGTGATTTGATACCGATTTGACTCCATTGGCCTTTTTCCCATCTTTTGATAATACTCCGTTCTGTCTCTTTCCAATGATTAAAAAAATTTCGCCTTAAAATAAATAAATTTGTTGCTGCTTTCTTGCTAATTGGTTAACAAACAAAATTACGTCATCCGATTCATCTCCACGTTGAACATTGCGAATGTGATTAATTAAGAAGTAACGGTGTGGAATAGGGAACGTGAGACACAAATCGATGTCGTTTTCAATGGCATGTGCTCTCTTAATGGCCCCTGTCCAGAGAGCAAAGATTTGTTGTTGGCGTAATTGCGTGGCCCATCAAGATTTTTTACCTGGATTAAGTGCAGTGACCAAAGATTATAGTTCATCAACTCTCTCAAGGGAAAAAAAAAAAAGTCACTGTCTACGATCGATCACCCTAGGCTCTAGCCTTTAGCTCAAACAAACGTTATTATTTCGCTAAGGCCTGACTGAGGACAACTTAAAAGTCAAAAAAAGCATAAGTTGCAGAGATAAAGCTGTGGACCGTTTTGGATTCATTTATTATTGTTTTCTTAGGTGTATTTTATTTGTAAGGCCGAAGCCCGTAGGTGAAGTATCACATATATATATTTTTTATATTACTGATATATTATAATAAAATAATATTAATATAATAATAAAAATATATTAATATTATAATTAAAAATAAATCGTGATTCTCTGTTCTCCCTTGATACATTATAATCGGAAAGACACTGGTATGATTAGCTTGAAAATAAACTCTTACATAATATTTAAAGAAAAATTACTCTTATTATAAGGAGAATTCGAATCTTTAACTTTAATTAGGATTCAAACGAAACTTGAAAACATGGGTGTGCAAATAGGCTACGAGCCCATTTACTATGTATTCTTATTTTTTAAAACGTAACTCAAAAAAAAAAAAGAAACTACAAAAGAGCTCAAGATAAAAGGATGGAATCATAAATTTAAACACTTAGATTTCATTAGGTACGGATTTGGAGTTTGTGTGTGGATAATCTTCTTGTCGAGAGTATATTATATTTAAATTTAGTGTAAATATAGTCCAAAGTAGATTTTGTATATGAAACACGATAAATTGATTATTAAGAAAGAAATGGTAAGTGAATAAATACAATTGCTCTTATAAAGAAAGCTTAATTAATGATGGTTGTCATTGCTGATAATTTTGTGATTGGGAATAAACTGAATCCAGATTAATGGAGTATTGGCCCAACCTGCTATAAATACGGGTAACAACATTTGTTTTTCTAAGGGCATGGTGGTTGGTTGTAGGCCCTTTGTATCCCCATTTGTGCCAAAAATATTATGGCTAAAGTTATGTTGTTCGTTTGCAATAAACAATTTAACAATCAGAATCTCATTTTCCAACAGCCAATTCCTTGATAATTGATAAATATAGTTGTAAGAGCATATAATCATATAGTTGTTGATCGTGTAGCCCCACGAGATAGTTCAATTAATTGAAGGGATCACAATTTCGTAACTATCACGTTTGTGGATGGTATGTAGAGTGAGATATTATGGTACGTCGATGCCTTTTCCCTTTTTTCTTTTCTATTTCAATTTCTGGATTATTATATAATGACTTTTTAACTTTCAATATATAAAAATATAAACAGATAGACTATAAACGACATCTCTTATGTCAATTCTTATGTCAATGACACCAAAGAGATATTAAATGAATGGAATTGGGATATGGATGGAATATAATGAAATAGAGTCACTTTGAGGTTCCCTATAAAACGAGGCATGGAACTGAGCCACTACGAAGAAGTTCTGGAGTTACTGAAGGAAACTTCGAGTTCATATTAGTCATGGGTTGAGAACGGAATTGAACTCTATGAGATATAATCTCCCACTGCTCCTCGAGTAGCTCGATGGTAGAGCGGTCTATCGTTAATCGACCTGGTCGTAGGTTCGAATCCTACTTGGAGAGATTTGATTCATTCCGAATTAAAGAATCGTGAATGTCGAATGAAAGGGTTCGCTTTGATCGTTAAAAGTAGGTAACACATTCCCCGTGTCTTTGTTTCTATTGCATTCTATCTCATCGTATCCCATTCTGTTTTGCGATATTTGAGAATCACCGTCAATACCTCGGTGTAGGTCCGGGATAATCCTTTATTCCATAGTCCTGAGGATATTTACAATTAGTCAATTAACTTTCCATATATAGAAATAAGAAACTGTTAAATAATTTCTAATTAATTAAGATAGTAAAACTCAATTTTAAAAGTAGTATCAGAGTAAGCGATCGTCGTCTCACAGTGAGAAGTATAAGCAAAACAAGTCATGGCACTAAAGGATGGAAATGATGAAGAGTCAACTTCATGTTCAACATTTTAAGAGAGAATAGAAGATAACGAGAGCGAAAGCAAAAGGATGCATATGGAGTGGAGCAGATTGGGGTTGTTTTGATTCATTATGGCAGCAATATTTTCAACCCGCGTTAGTTGAGTGTCCACACTCTACAGAGTACAGACATTGACGAAACGAAACTTATAGTCTTTTCATTTGGTGAAACCAAAGCCGAAAACCCCATACCTAATCACCAAATCAATCATACACAGACAAACCCTAACTTTAAAAATTCCCCTTATTTACGTAAATTATATTACCAGTCGGTTTGGACATTGCCCTTTGTCGTTTCATTAAACATCCCTTTACTTTATTTGTGACTGTGTATTATAATTTTCATTTAGAGAAGTGAACCCTTTCTGTCTTTACCCTCAACGAATCTATAGAAGAAATGAAAGAATCCACTCAATTTGCTTTTAAAATAAATGTGCCAAGTGCAGCGGAGTTGTGTCTCTGTATATAAATAATGGAATCGAGTCTATCTTAATCATGGGGTATGATGTATTTGTTGATTTAAACAAATTTTGCATGACGGGTTGTTGTTGGTGTTTGATAGGAGGCCTAATAATAAATAAATGGTTACATTTTCTAATTAGGGTTGGTGATACAAGGAGAAAAAAATATAAAAACAGAGCCTCGAGGAGTTTTCATTTCGCGCACAAATGTGATATTATAACTTTTTTTTGAAGAAAAAAAAGAGGGAAAGAATGAAGGAATGATAATTCTCATTCAAATTGTAATAATGGAACTAAAACAGCGATGATAAGCTTTTAGTCATAATTTTGGTTAATAGAAGATATAGATTATAGCATGCAATTAATGGCATATTATACATTATCCGATTCAACCGTTGCACGTTATAATAGTCTCGTGATATTTGGGTAATTTTATTTGAATTCAAAAATTGGGAATGTAAAATCATTTGTGTTTTCGAAATGCAAAACAAATTTTGGTTGTAGGGACCTGACAATAATGATTAAGGTCTTAAATCATGAATAACGAACACAAATTTGGATTTAACTGAGTGAATCATTATTCATTACATATTCAAAAACTTATCTTTTTTGCTAACTTTTCCTTCAAATGCCCATACTTAATCCGAGTCCAAATCATTGCACAACTGTTAAGGCGATTTAACATTTTGACCTACCAAATGAGAGATGGGTCAGAGGCTGGAATTTCTTTTGAAGCTCATCAATACCGTCTTAAATGTATATTATTGAAGTAAAGAAATCACCTCCTCTTGTTCGTGATACAGAATCATGTTTTATTCTCAAATATGAAGAGCATTAATTTGGTACTAATTTGAAATTTCTTTTAACAATAATTTGAAAAGATTGAATCTCTTTCTTTAATCGAGGAAATGACATGAACAAATTTTAATTATTTTTTGTTCACTTTTATATATATTTTCACTTGTTATAAATTAGAAATTTAATAAAAATGAATTAGAATCCTCTCGTAATCCCAACTCACCAAAATTTCAAAGATCATTAATTATAGATTTTCGATAAGAAAAAATCTTAACCGCCCTATTTTTGGAACATTTTTTTTTAACAACATATCATATTTTCTTTAAAAGAGATACAATATTCTGGCTCTTTCAAGTTATAATTATTTTTTTATTATAGTCTTATATGATTATACTATATTATAATAATTAATATATAGAAATAAATTACAATATAATACAATATTATTAATAATATAGCATGTATTTAAATATTTTATTATTTAATAAAGTATATTATTAAATACTTTATATTATAAAAATAAATGTATAAAATATTCATGTAATACATAATTTAAAAATTAATAATAAAATTCATTTGTTTTTTCAAAAAAGTAATTTAAGTTAAAAAATTTACTATATAAAAAAAATCATAATTTTACATTAACATGCATTAATTATTTTTGTCTGAAAAATAATTACACCACTCCATTTGTCATGAATATGCCGAACCAAATTCATGAAAAGTTTATTAAGTTTTATCCTAAAAAATTGGAGCTGGCAAAACAAGTCATCAGATCATATTTTTGTTGTATCAAATTTAGGTCGACTCAAACGCTACTCATTTGATAATCGTGTCAAAATATTTAAACTCTAACCCTAGACAGAAAATAAATGGCTTATCTAATAATCAGTTTAATATTTATATATTTAACAAAATTTATATAAATTATTTGCATAATGTTATACACACACCCCCCTTAAAATATTAAACATTTACATTATTAAAGTTCTAAGTCTATATAAAACTGTATAAATGAAATACTGTGTATATATTTATCTTTAAAAAAAAAAGAGAGAACTAAATCTAATATTTGAGTTTTGATGATAAAAATTTAAAAATTAATTTAAAATAACAAATATATTTATGTAATTAATTAGATAAATGAGTCAAGAATATTAATCCTAACCCGACATGAGAAAGAATCATGTCCACTTGAACCAAACTTATTTAATAATCATGTTAAATTAGATGATTAATATCTATTTATTCATCGAATAATAATATCGTATCAAATTTTACCGGTACTATAAAAAATAATATCTACCTTAAAAAAATCATGAAAAGTTGAGCCACGAAAACAAATAATACAGAGTAAAGGGACACCCATGATAATCTTGTAAATAATTAATATAACTCATTTGAAATATTTTTTCTACACAGCAAGTTAAATAAAAAAAAATTAATACCCGAATTTCTTCCTGTCTCAATTATTAGTAATTGATATATCTGATCTTCTGCCCCTCTCACCGTAATCCAAACATAGAAATGAATCACAATTAATCAAACTCATTCAAGTCCGACAAACTTTAGTCGGTGGAAAGTGGAAACAAGCTCCTCTCTCTCTCTATAAACAAACAAAACTCAACTCCCTCTCTCTTCTTTTTCACACGCACACGCACACTCACACTTCAAAGGACAGCCACGGATCTTCCTGCTGACCTCATATTCCGGCGAATCTCCGGTCACATTCCACGCGTAATGACAGTTTGCGACTCTAGTCTCACTAGTTCCACATCATCCTAAAGGTACCGTTTTTTGCAGTGTTTCGGTTTTAAACTGCAAATCGAATCTTAAAGATTTGCTTTTCTTCTGCTGCAATTGCAGTTTTTTTTTTTTTTAATACAGAGTTCCACTTTTCGCTTCGATGTACTCTGTTTTTTTTTTTTTTTAAATCAATTTGCCTTTTTTCAATAATTCGTAACTTTTTATTGAAATTATAGCTTTTTAATCAGCTTTTTGATAATGATTTTACAGTTTTTTTATTTGAAAAAGAAATGCAGGTGCCGGTTTTACTTCGATTAGCGCAATTTCAATAAACGAAGTAATTTTGGTGTAATTGAGAGAGCTACTAGAAGTTTTTTTTTTTCCTTGTGATGTGATACATCATCTGAGAATGTCTCTTGAATTTTCACTCTCACTGATTCGGCAATTCGTCTCTCCCTAAAATATTCCTTTGTTCTTGTTTTTCTTTTCACTTAAATCAAGGTCTTTTTTTTGTTGTGAATTGATTGTCTTGTTATTTGCTCTGAACTTACAGCTCATGTTTGAATTGCTATATTATTTGTTCACTCGGCATCTGTTTGTCTTATCGTTCTGAAATTTTTGGCGTTTTACTCAGTTTTGGTTAGCTTGAAGCAGGGAGTTTTGGTTAATTTTAAGTAAATTTCAGTACTGTTAACTGAATTTCCTTGTTTTGATTTTCTCTTTGTTAATTATGTGTTACTGTCATTGTAGGTGTCGAAATGAATGGGATTCAGAGTAGAAAAGCTCAGAATATAAATGTAGATAAACATGTTGGATGTCTGGGAAGAATGGTTAACCTTTTTGATTTGAGCACCGGCATATCTGGGAACAGGCTGCTTACCGACAAGCCCCATCGTGATGGTGACTTGCTTTTCCATGAATAAAAAAATTTTAATAATTTCTTTATTAAAATTTTAATTACCACGATCAATGCTTTCCTAGCTCTTGATATAAACATTTGCCTCTTGATCCTTCCTAGTTTTCTCTTTTACTTTCTGCTTTTATGTGAGAGAGTTGAATTTATTGGTGGCATATGTTGGAGGCATATGTTGGAGAGCCATTTTGTTCAACCCATTAAGTTTCTGTTTTAAAATTAAAATTGTAACATGTCATTATACACAGTTCTAAGTACATTAGTGGAAGTACTTAGTTTATTTCTGATTATTTGTCTTTCTGGCTTATATATTTGTATGACAGCTAAAATTTTGTATGGGTTTGATGTTGACTGCTCTGTACAGTTATTACTCTGCTCTCTCTCTCTCTCTCTCTTTCACACGCACATACTACCCTCGTCTTTACAGCTCCACAAGTGAGAGATGGAGATTAAAAAATAGTGGCTTCTGACATTAAAACCTTTTCTTCCAACTCTTCTTATGCTGTTTTCAGAAATTGTGCTGGTTACTTATCTCATGGTATTTTCTGTTGTGCATTCTTAAATTATTATTTTGATCTAGACTCAATTGACATGGAATTGATTGATTGGCAGGTGCTATGCTATCAAGAAGTAGATCAGATGTGGCTACAATAATGACTTCACCAAATGTAGATCAGATAGAGGATAAACCGGTAATTTTTGCATTTTACTTTTTGGTGATTATAATTATATGCCTGTGAGAAATCAGATTCCAAGCACAACTTGTCTGCATTGCTTACACTTGCATTATAATATTATATTCTCATCTGTCCTGATCTGTGTTGCATATATATATAAATATATATATATATATTTTGGGCGGTGTATGCAGGTTGTGTCTGAGTTGAGGAGAACTTCATCAAACAAGAATGCAAATGGTACACCCATGAAGGCACTCATTGCACAAGAAATGTCGAAAGAAGTAGAGTCAAAACATAACACGCCTAATGTGGTTGCCAAGTTGATGGGGCTTGATGCTCTCCCGGTGCAGCAGTCTAGTTCAGCTGCTCAAAGAAGCCACTCAAAAGGTTATTCTCGACATTCATTAAGTCATTCATCGATACCAGTGGGCTGTTGGGAGCAAGATCATGTCTTTATAGACAACCGAATGCAAAGTGAAGTTAATAAGTGCCAGGAGCAGAATGAATGCAAGGATGTGTATGAAATCTGGCAACAGTCTCAAAGAACAAGTTACTCTAGAGATAGTTCAATGCAGAAGGGAAGGTGCAATGAAAATATAAGTGAGACAAAGATGGCTCTTGTTCGTCAGAAGTTCATGGAAGCAAAACGTCTGGCCACTGATGAAAAACTTCGTCAGTCCAAGGAATTCCAGGATGCATTGGAAGTTTTGAGTACAAATAGAGATTTATTCCTTAGGTTTCTGCAAGAACCGAATTCGTTATTCTCTCAGCAACTGTATGATTTGCAGACTATTCCTCCACCTCCTGAGACAAAACGAATTACTGTTCTAAAACCTTCAAAAGTAGTTGATGACAAATTTGAAGGATCAGGAGAAAAGAGTGATAAACAGGCAAAGAATCCAACCCAGATGGTTGAAGCGACTGGGTGGGAAAAGAATAGCTCGGTATATTCTCCTGTATGTTCCAATCAGAAAGTCAATGAAAATCCTGCTCAATCCACACGAATAGTAGTTCTGAAGCCTAGCCCTGGGAAGACTCAAAACATCAAGGCTGTAGTTTCTCCGCCTTCCTCGCCCTCAAGAATATCCCATGGTGAAGACTTTTTTGAGGAACCTGAAGAAGATGAGGTGCAAGAATCAAGGGAAGTGGCAAAGGAGATCACAAGGCAGATGCATGAAAATCTAATGGGTCACAGAAGGGATGAGACTTTACTTTCTTCTGTGTTCTCCAATGGCTATGTTGGTGATGAGAGTTCATTTAACAAGTCAGAAATTGAGTATGCGGCAGAAAATCTAAGTGATTTGGAAGCCATGTCACCAACTTCTAGGAATTCATGGGACTACATCAATAGGTTTGGTAGCCCTTATTCCTCTTCCTCCTTCAGCCGTGCTTCATATTCTCCAGAGTCATCAGTTTGTAGAGAAGCAAAGAAGAGACTTTCTGAAAGATGGGCAATGATGGCATTGAATGGGAATTCTCAGGAACAAAGGCATGTCCGCAGAAGCTCTAGTACATTGGGTGAAATGCTTGCTCTTTCTGATACAAAGAAGCTAATGAAATCTGAAGATGAGGGTATCAATAAGGAACAAGAACCAAGGGGATCAACTTCATGCTTCACTAGCAATTTGAATAAAGAAGAAGGCTGGGGTGATTCTCCTAAAAGTCTTGTGAGGTCAAAATCTGTTCCTGTATCTTCTACAGCTTCCGGTGCCAGGCTCAATGTTGATGTTTCAGATCCTGAGACCGGGAAAGCACAAGTCCCTAAGGAGTTGACTAGTACAAAGAGTTCAAAATCATCTTTAAAAGGGAAAGTTTCAAGCTTATTTTTCTCAAGGACTAAGAAATCAAGTAAAGAAAAATGTATAGCATCACAATCCGTGGATGGATGTCAGCCTGTGACTGCTGATACTCCTGGGTCTGTTGGGCATCTTCATGGAATGGTTAGCGCCAACACACCTCAATGTGTTAGCAGTGGTGGCCATGGAGAGTGTATGTCTCCTGGTCTCCGCAGACCATCAAGCTTAACTTCCTCTCCTGATTTAACTGGCAGGGGTCAAAAACAAGGCATGATTTCTCGGGAGGTATGCTAATATTCTTTCATTCATTTTCCATGATCATTTTTGTTTTCTTCCCTCATATCTGGTATTTACAAGTCTTTCATGATTTGTACTGTTATTGTTTTCGTTAGGAAAGATGAGCCGATGTGGGTCTTGGTAGTTTTCTTTTTCCTGTTTGTTCAGATACCAAGATTTCTGTCTTTCTTCAACAATTTTGAAGTTACAAATGCAACATTCAAGAGAAATAGTTACTGTATATGCTTCCTCCTGTTTGCCTTATACAATATTCTTATTGATTTTATCCAAATTAGATGCTGACACACACACCATGCCCTTATTCCTTTCTCTTTTCCGTTAGCCAAAGATTTTTTTTTTCATAAAAAAAGTATAATGCGCACCCATTATTTACTCAAGTGCAACTATTTACAAGATTTTAATATATTGTGACAAACGTGTCCCATGCGATATGTTCTCTCAAGTTTATATTTTGCTCTATTCTGGTGAATGGAACATACTAAGAACTAATTAGGATATGTGAGTGTCATATATGGAGTAAGTTTCTGAATTTTGTTTTGTCAGTGGTTGTGGGCATGACAAAGATTTGCCATACTCATTAGTCAATTGATGGTCAAGCAACTTTGTGTTTAGCAGTAAGCTCTTTAATGTGCTGTCAAAAAAAAAAGGGTAAAAAAGTAAGTTCGTTAATGTCCTGTTGCATTGGCTGATGATAACAGTGCAATGAATGTTGTTATTGTGGCACTAAACTAAACTGAGATTTTCCAATGGTTGATTTTTGAACCTTTAATTTCCAATGATTTGTTTGTTTATCAAGAGTTGTCCTGACAATTTGCAGGTGGGCTTGTCAGTGGCAAAACCTGTGAATGTAAGTGAAAATCAGGACCAACCAAGTCCAATATCAGTTTTGGAACCACCATTTGAAGAGGATGACAATACATTTCCAGAGTCTTCTGGCAATTTCAAGCTACATTGTCCTGGTATATTCTCAAGCATTTCAATCTGAATGTTTACAGTATCCACTTTTTTCGGATAAATTGTATCTGTTCTGACTTTCCCATTTGTTTATACTTTATATATAACAGGAACAGAGGTGCCCTTTAAGTCTAATTTGATTGACAAATCTCCACCAATAGAATCAATTGCCAGGACCTTGTCATGGGATGATTCTTGCGCTGAGACTGCTACTCCATATCCATTGAAGTCCTCTTCAGTCTCCCCTGGAGCCGAGGAAGGACAAGATTGGCTGTCCCTCGTCCAAACACTAATGCAATCAGCAGGCCTTGATGGCAGGGTGCAATCTGACACATTTTTCACCAGATGGCATTCACCTGAAAGCCCATTGGACCCATCACTGAGAGACAAATATACTGTTAATGAGAAGGAGCCTCTGCATGAGGCTAAGCGAAGACAAAGAAGATCAAACAGGAAGCTCGTATTTGATTGCGTCAATGCAGCATTAGTCGAAATAACAGGTTATGGTTCAGAGTCAGACAGGAGCATGAGGGCCGTGTCATGTAGTGGAGCGCATGACATGCACCTAGAGGGCGAATTACCCATGCTGGTGGACCATGTGTGGGCCCGGATGAAAGAGTGGCTTTCAGGTGAGGCGGGATGTTTTTGGGTCGATGGTGGGGACAGCAACAGCCTGATAGTGGAGAGGGTTGTGAGGAATGAGGTAGTAGGGAAAGGGTGGTCTTATCAAATGAGAATGGAGTTAGATATTTTGGGCGAAGAAATTGAGGTGAACTTGCTGAAAGAGCTTGTTGATGAGGCTGTGGGTGAATTGACAGGTAGGGCATTATGATACTCTGCTAGCTGCTGTGTTTTTTTTTTTTTGTAACTCCGATTATTATTGAGTGAATCCATGTATTTTATTTTCGACAATGATGGTCCCTCCCTCCCATATTTGTTTAATGATCCCAATGTGTCTAATATCAGAGTATTTGTTTAACAATATATCTTCAGTTTTCATGCTGCATATAAATATTTCTGCCAGCTAACATTGTCTTTATTGTCAGATGATCTTGTAGTCTGTAGCGGCTCTTTCGGTTCTATTTGTAACCTTGCACTTGCAGTAATTCTGTAGTGATCAAAGATCATGAGAAACAGCAGTAAATTTAGATGCTTATTTTTTCGAGTGGTTTTACTGGAAATGTCTTTTTTTTTTTTTAACATGTAAATCATCCTGGACTCCGGAACAGAGTGAACCCGATTCAAATCTACTCATTCTAGTGGATAACCAAGAGCCTCCACGTTTGCCTGGTCCAAACTCTCGATAAAATTTGCTGTAATGTCTATGACATCTAGCGGCCGCTACACATGATATTAATGTTCTAGTTGAAGCTTGTATTTATGTTTTTGTAATGCTATCACCATCAAGTTTCTGTATGAATTAACGAAGGGAGTATTATTTGAGTGGCACAAAACATTTTGCCAATTTATTCCCACTTATAATTTCTCAAGGTTATAGGTTATGCCCCACAGCACTTATGGACCAAAAGGTAGTTATGTCTTGTTTTTGCTCCCAGTGCCAGTTTTAGTGCCTTTTGCAGCCTTGCATGAACTAAAGGATTATAGGGAGAGCACATGAGAATGAGGAGCCGGTGGAGAAAGTAGGTCTCTTATCATACGATTCACGGCTTGACCTAACATATTGATTCTCGAGTTCAAGCTCAGCACACCGCACCATACCAAGCTTAGTACTATTTATGCTGTCTGATTATAATTATATTTTAGAAATGTCGTATGTCAGTCCACCTACCAAAGAGATCAAGTGGGGTAATGAGTTTTGGAACTTGGAATCACATGGGTGTGATCATTTAAAATTGTCGAAGATTGGATTTCATCTCTTTAGATAGTGTAACTGTGTAAGAAAAAAAATATTTTGAAGCTTCAATATATATATATATATATAGAGAGAGAGAGAGAGAGAGAGAACTAATGGAATATCTCATAAAAATAGTAGAATTATATTTTTTATTTTAATTTAAAACTTTTAATATATTTTTTAGTTTCTTTATTTAGTTCAAAATTTAAGTTTAGGTGACTAATTTAATAGAACTGCTTGAAAAATCATACAATCAAATCCCTAATTATATCACGGGTCTATTTGTAGTCTCTTAAAGAGTGCTGAACTCGCCTTAACAATGGTTAAAATTTCTTTTATTTGCCAAGACGATGGGAGCGCGATGACTATTTTTATAGAGGTTCGTCCGAAGTGAAACTAATGCAAATACTGAAGGTGGTTGGTGAAATTATTCCTAAATTAAACTAAAAGGCATCAACAGAGATCTTGTGATACCCTCTAATCGATGATCAAATCTCGGGTGAAAAGTGAAAACAAAATCTAGAAGCACTTTTTGAAGTGGGTGAAAAAAAAAACACAAGAGGCAATGTGCAAAGATGGTCATGGCGGGGAAAGGAGCAACTAACTAGCACCCAAAAGTACCAATGTAACTGTGGGAGCTGTTACCTTACAGCAAACTGTAAGGTGCAGCCCCAGGGCTGTGGGTCTCGCTTAGGGCGCACAACCGGACACTATTCATGTGAGGGGCTGCACCTTACAGTTGCTGGAAGGGAGCCCCTCCCATGTAACTGTAGTTAAAATAAAGCCCCGCCAGGAGGGAGCTCGTGACCTATGTCGTTCATAATAATTATTAATTAATAATCTTTTTGCCTTGAAAATTCTGAGGAACGCAAAATAAGTTGAGCCTGTCGCTGTGAGTCTGTGATACGTAATTTGCTCAGGAGCCCCGCAAACGTGACAGATTGTCAGATTCTATATCTTTCCACCTTTCCACTTCGTCTGTTGGAGCCAAAAAGGTAAAGATTCCTTTAAAATCTCGTCACTCTTAACAATCGTATAATTTTTGTACCCTACGCAGATTTTGATTCTTCTAAATGGAATCACGATCACGACACGAGAACTCATGACCCACTTGGCCACTTTTCTAAAACAAAAATTATGACTAAAGCAATACAAATATCAACTTACTATTTTAAGAGCCAAAAGTCAGTTTTAAACAATAACGCATCATTAGTAAGAGGATAGTTCCCACCAGAGTTCATATGCTGTCCACCACAATAGTCTTAACTTAAGAATATTATTGTCCAAAATGTCATTTTTTTTCCTCTACTGAAGTGAGGGTCAGGGGAAGGCAAATTTAGGTTTGGATTGGGGTTTCTGATTAATCTAATCGGGTTTTAAGTTAATATGATTGTAAAAAATATAATTCAAACTCATATAAGAAGTTGTAATATGATGTGATTCGATTTAAATATAATTTGGATTAGATTAGATAAAAAAAAATTGTGTTTGAATATGTTTTGATTTATTTAGATTTTTAGATCCAACAGAATCAACTTGAAATCTTTGTTCGCATTCAACCCAAACTCAATTATTTTTATTGGATCAGATTGAGTTAATTAGAAGTGGGCATTTCAAGTTTGCTTCGAATTACAAACAGTTTGATTCTAAAAATTAGTTCGGTTTAATTTGGATTTAAATTCATTTCGGATCATAATTTTTAGTTGGAATTCAATTTGGGTTGGAATTCAGAAAATGAGGGTTGAGATTTGTGGAAAATCATATATATATATATATATGTATGTATACTTTAAAGGGGCTTTTAATTCTTTTATATTTAAATGTAACCCAATAGAGTTTGATGATTATCCCGAACCGAATCTAAATTCAATAGATTTCCAATTCTCAGTCCAATTATTTTTCAGAGTCAAACTGAATAGAACACCCACCCCTATCTGAAGTAAGAAAATTATAAATAATTAACAAGCCAATTTCGTAAACCAAATGGACAATTTAAAGTTGGTAGGACTTTGACAAAGACAATAATGCCAGATGTCAGAAACAACTAAAAAAAAAACAAACCACTTGAATATGAAAGCTCACATGGATTTTACAGCAAAAATGCGTTCGTAGTGGTTGTAAATAGTATAATGTTGCATAATATAGACAACAAAAGAGATCTCGTGACTTGCAGCGTCAGCATCAATGTCTTCAAAATCTAATAATTTGCCCACGGGATCCGTGAATTACTGAAGCAAACAACACCACAGAAATAATAAACAAGGACCAGAGCTTGGTAGGCTGAAGGTAATAAGATTCATACACATATGCCAACTCCAACCGAACTGAAGAAGCTATCTCCAACTCGATGACGAAATGCTTACAAATGGAATGTACAAAACATATTATAATCATTGTATAGAAGCATTTTGTGTTTTGTTGATGACAACACTGTTACGAATCCCCCAACACATCATTGGGAAACACCAACAGGGCACACAAGTATTCAGCAAAACCACAAGCTTTCTATTAATGACTCTTGACAGCCAATCTGGAGAGACTCACAATCAATACAGAAGCAAGCAACCCATTACAAACCTATACACATCCCAGCTAATCCAGAAATACACAATAACTAAAACAAAAGTACATGGAGCAAGTTTACACTTCAGAACCGGCGTCAGACTCACAATGCATGTTGCTGGTCTTTTCCACACACTATGAGACAAGGAATTTTTCATGGTATTCATTCATGGCCTACTTGGACTTAATGCTTGCTGATGGATTATTCCCCAAAGTATATTGCTCGCCACCACCATTCAGTCCATACTGTAGCATATAGTGCCAAGAATCCCATCATTGATATTTTATACCAAGGACTACGTAAGAGATCATACAACCACTAAAAAATATAAAAATAGAAAAAGAAAGGAAGCATGAGCAATGTTTAACAATAGCTATTTTCCACATGAAGTTCAAAACTAAAAAAGTCATACCAGAATGTTCCCTTTTGTTTGCAGGAACTAGGTTAGAGAAATAGGTACAAGTTCAAAAGTTTCATCTATTAAGCCATGATCGCGTTAAGAAAAAGTTCCAAGAATGGAAAGCAACCTAATTCTATATTGCCAAAGGAAATATCCACATGTTTGGTGCAAATTTATATGAAATCAAGTCAAATTACTCACTAATCCTAGGAAGCATTAAACAAATGGATGCTGCCAGATGAAAAGCAGTTAAATCAAGGAGAGGAAAAAATAGTTGCATTTGAAAAGAAAAAAAGGGCAAAGTTATCCACATGGATGAAAATCACGGATCACCATTTAAACCCAACAGAACTAAGAAATTCTGTGTATAGTGGCAATTGTAAATCCAAAATAGGTTGATATTGCAACAGAATGAATTGGATGGGACTAAATCTACATCATGGAAGGGAAAATCAGTTAAATGGACTAAAAAGGCCAAAACACTCCCCTCTCAAAACAGATTTTATGTGAAAAAATTAATAACAGGAAATGTTAATCATCATTGAAACTGAAATGAAGCTAATAACCTTACATAAGTGGCTATTATGAGTCCAAAATAAGTTTATGTTACAGAGAAATGAATAAGATTGAATTGATCTGACTTTCACATGTCAGACAGGATCTCAATTAGGTCAACATTATAGAAGCATACTAACAGATAATCAAACAAGTAAAGGTCAGTACTGCATACAGGTTGTCCCATTTACTCAGTGGACTGATATTTCAGATTAACAGTGATCAACCAGAGAAAACGAGACCACAGCATGAAGTTAACACAGCAATAGATTATTAAATTATGTGAGTGATAGATAGCAGACACCTAACTACGTCATATGACTTGTATCAATATGCCACTTTCCACATGATTGACTAAATCAGCATTAGATTATTAATTTTCAGGCTGAGCCCTCATTGCATGCTTTATTTATGAGACATACACATATCAAATATGGAAGAGGAAGCCAGGTGAGGGGAGGGGTGGGGGTGGTGGGGGCCGCCGGGCTGGGGTTTTTTTTGGGGGGAAGGTGGGGGTGAAGCATTCAGAATATTTGTTGTATTTGCCCTCCTTTATATTTTTGTTGGCAAGATCTTGTAACCTACATTTCGACCTTCAAATTTTACAACACAGGCTGTCAGATGAAATTTGAGAGACCAGCAAATTCAAACAAGATACCTTTTCTCTTATCCGTGAGCTCCAGATGTCAGAGTGAGTGGAACCTGATGTTTTGATTGGCTGCTGATGTATCAGTGGTTCCCTTATCCTGAACCTCTCACTCTCATAATTATCCTCTTCATCAAAATTGGTTCTTCGAGTGGAAACCATGGCTCTCAGAATTATTGCTAGAAGCAGAGATAGTGCCTAAAATATGGGATGGTACAAAAGGATGTATTAGGGACAAATAAAAAGGCAGATACACAACTATTGGGATAACATATTGATATGCCTCTATCGATGTATTCCATTACACCCCACAATACTCATAGTTGAGAAAAAAGTTCCTGTCCATGGCATTATACTGATTAATGACTTCTACTGGTTGATTGTTATTTCTTTCATACTAGTAAGAGAAAACATGTTAATGTAAAAAAATCATCAAAGGTAGATATCTTCCTCACATAATAACAATAGAAAGAATAATAACATTAAGCTTCTGGTGTTATGAGGATAAGAATGCCCGTCCATATTTTCTTTGTTTACATAGATCTTCAAGAACCATGATGGAAATCACTAGTTAATTTAAATGAACAAGAAATTTCTTGTGAAACACAATTTCTTAGTCTATTTTTTTTAACATTATTACAGTATTATCAATTCTAATGCTCATTTTCTGCGCAATTAGAAGCAGCTTCATTCCTTTCCAAAGCTTACCAAGATGATGTTTAAGCTGTCTCATTTATAGTGGATTTGCTTGTTAAACCTAAGGTTAGTATACACATTATTTTACTTCCATCTTTTGCTTTACTTTCATACTATAGTAGTTATTAAATGAAGCATGTAGATCATATACAATCTATTTAAATTCTATTGTGATCATTCAATTCTGTTAAGCTTCTAGTGTGTCACATGTAAGTCATATTTCTATTTTAACACAAATGCAGTTCATATTAATCAAAATTACTTGAAATTTAATATTTGTCAAACAAATCCACAGTCAGATTCCAGAAACTGTTGAGAAACTTAGAAAGAACCTAATCAAAGAAAGTGAGACAATATGCACATTAATGAGCAGTATTCAGCAAAACTCTCACACTTTTCAGGTCATTTTTTACAGGGATGCAAAATACCTGAATTACGACCACTGTAATGCCAACCCATTTACAAATGTCAACATTGTCTTCAATGAAATAACGAAGGCTATCAAGTTCTCCAGTTGGGTCAAATGGAAGATCCTGTCAAGGGATGATTCAACAACTAATAACATATGTACAAAGAAGAAAGCCAATAAGCTATGTAAAAGTTAACCTGGATAATCAAAGAGAATCACCTTCTCCCAACGACGATCAATTGCAATAAATGCCACCAAAGCTGCTTCTAGCAGGAGGAGTACAATTTTCAGTATAGCATACTGAAAATTTTCATGAGGTTAAGGACACTTTCAAAAGGAACGAGATTGAAAGCAGGTCATAACTACTACAGTTCTTATTGTTTTCCCTTTATCCTTTTCTTTTTGGGATTTTAAAATAGCAAAGATTATGATTATTAATGTCAATCCAACACTTACTGTAGAGAAAAAGTAGTGGTACAGCTGAGCATGACAGATTACAGATCTTCCAAGTCTATATTCTATTCCTAATTCCATCCAAAATCCAAAGACAATGATGTTTTGAATCTTAACTGTATGTTTGGTATTCAAATAATCAAATCCAAGCTCCAATAAATTAGTCAGTTATTCCTTTATCAGATTGCTATTTGCTAGTGTCAATTATTCGGAGGGTTTATACATAGAATTCAAAATTTGTGTCCTGTCATAATTACCATTTCTAGAAACCAAGCGGAGCATTTGTAAAATTAATGAACACGTGTTTCCACATTTAAAACAAACTAACAAACAGCTCACCCTAACATCATCCAAGTCTTAAACAAGTTAACCTGTTAGTTTATAAAACAGCTAGTCAGGGTGAAAGCCAGCATTTTAAACAAGCATCAGCAGAAAATAATATAGACACAGCCACGTGGTTGCAGGATACAAAACAAAGGCAACAGCCACTTATAGCTTCAGCAGCAATGCAACCAATCAATGTAATACAACACACCAAAATGCCCACTCCCATAAATGAGTAGATGAACCTGCCACCAAAAAAAAAAAGAAAAAAAAAAGGAAGAATAGCCAATAATGTAAGCATATGACTGCCTCACAACCCCATGCAACCAGCAAAAGTAACCACCAAAACTCTAAATTCCACCAGAAAACTTTGACTGACTCTAAAGAAAACTGGCACAATACACAGTTAGAAAGTTTCTCGACGCTACAACCTGAATGGTACGTTTGGGATTAAGGTATTTTGGCTTTCAATCAACAGATATTGTGAAATAGAATCGCTAGCAGTAAGTATAAGTGGGCGGCGGGTGGTGACTAAACATTAGCTGCAAAGTAAAATGTGGGTGTTTACTAAACACATTAGCAACTATGCTTTCAAAATTAAGCAGAAACACCGTTGCTACAAACATACTCCAAATGACTATAAAAAAAGTCATGCATAAGAAAATAAAATTTACTTTAAAAAGATTAAAAGCTAAATTAAGGGCAAATTCAACTCCATCTAAAAAAGTCATCGAATTTTCGTAGTACCAAGGAGCGGGCAGCTCGACTGAATGGAAATCAAAACCAAACCCGGACACGTCATCGAATCCGGAAACCATGACATCCAAAGGACCGGTGGAGGTGGTGAGCTGACGATGGTCATGAGAAAGCACACGCGATTGAGTTGTATCCGAATTTAGAAAAAGACTGAGAGATGATGATGATGATGTTGAAGAAGCATCTGGAGTGGGAGCTAAAGGAGGACGAGGAGGCACGGGCATGTGATGGTTCCATTGATCGAGCATCCATATCGAGTACACTATTATTGACACTCCGATGAATGCTTGGAGGAAATTTAGAAACTTCAGTATGAAAGCGAACGAAATGTGGCAACAATTGCGCTGCATTTTTTGGCTCAATTTCTTTCTCCCCCCCTCTTTCGAAACCCTTGCCCTAGGCTTTGATGATTATTGCGGAGATTGAAAATTGAAATTACTGTTTACTTTTTCTTTCTTTAGAGGTGGGGGGTTTTGCCGTTTTGGCCGTTTGTGTTACGCTGTGTGTGAATTTTTATATTTCTTTTATTTTATTTTTTCGTCAACTTTGTTTGATGCGACTTGTATTTATACTTTACGCGTTCGAAGAAGAAACTGTTCTTTGAAGACAGGTAAAATTTCTTGGAAGGCGGTTTTTTTGGGTCCTTTCTGGTTTTATTACTCAGTGCGGGGCCCATTGGGATAATGAAACTCTTGTTGTTGCATTGATTGTCTTTTATTAGAAAGTACATATTCATGGCGAATTTCTTTTCTTTTCTTTTTTTTAATTAAAAAAACGACTGATCACTGACGGAAACGGTTTAGGTCAATTTGGTAATTTTACCTTCAATCTTATCCTAAGAAAGATAGGGGCATAGGGCCCAACCTTGGGAAGAAAGAAAATCATAAAAAGCATATGCTTCAAGTTAGCATTGGTAAATCGGCTCGGCTTAATTTTAAAGAGATGGGACATAGGAGAATTGTATCCCATTCGAACTCTCTTGAGGAATAACAATTATAATAATAAGGAAAACACTCAACCTCTTCATTAATCATTATTGTGTATTAGCAGAAGAAGTGAGAAAACAAAAAGTTTTGGTCGTCCATGTTCGAATTTATAGGGATTAAAATTTAATTTAGATTCCCACCTCTATCTTTTAAAAATAAAAAATCAAAAAACAGTAGTGATCCGTTTTTTTTTTTTTGGATCGAATTTTTAGATTAACTATGTCAACTGGTGTCAACAAATTGGATGCTTCCAAATGCTATGATTTAGGACCTTTTTTTGTTGGCCCTACGACAACAATTCCAACGGAGTGTAATCTAGACCAAGCCCATCAAATGATTTTGGACTGCAGGCAAAGATGAAATGGGCATTGGGCCGATTTGTTAATACAGTATTTTTTAAATAATTATTATTAATTATATTATATAAATAATCAGTTGTAAAGAAAATAGTCGTATGTTGTTAAATCTTAATGATAAACAGCTGTAAAAATATAAATAAATAAAATAAACTTAATATTGAATAAAATATATTTATACATTTGCAAACATGTATATAAATATTTTTAATATAATAATTGATAATTAAATAAATATTTTTATATCATTAATTTTATTTATTTATTGTTATTTCAATGTAATTGGGAGTGATAATAATCTGTTTAAATTTAAAGATTTTATTTTCTAATTAATAAGGACGATTTTGAATTTGAACAATTTATGCTATGTTATATATGAAATTGTATTAAATATAAAATTGATTCTTAAGACCATATTTTGAAAATTTATTTTTTCTCTCATTTTTAAAATATGTTGTGGGATGAGGTGATTTTAACAATAGTAATTTGTAAAAAATTTAACTAAATACTACAATTAATATTATATTTTTAAAAATCACTTTTAAACCTCTTAAAAATATTCTCAGACAGTGTTTTAATCTACTACTACCAAAAATTACTAGTTGACAGCTTTTATTTCATTTGATGCTTCAGCTTCAGCCGTTATAGAACAATTAATTTGACTCAACTAACTAGCAAGAGCTCTGTGCCTCTGTCCACTCGAGGTCAACAGGCATGTTTGCATATCTCTACAAATACACATCTTGATTCATAGGATTTGGCCTGTATAATTCATCTTTCATGTGGTATTATTGATTAGCGTACGGACGAGTAGAACTTCGTTGAGAACGATGGGTGATCCGACTTGTATATTTTGCCATTGATTGTGAATGAGAATAGTGAAGACAGATAGGTTATATTCATTCAGTAATCCTAGCGAGTGCCATTTTTAGAACATCGGTTGTTGGATAATGGACATTCCCCAAGTGGCCGTGGCCCATGGTCTTTACTCTTTAATTGTGGTTTATACAAAGAGACTAAAGAAGTTAAGCAGTTTGGTTCACACTATGCTTTGTACAGATACTAAACAAGTCTAATTGGTTTGGTCAATGTACATGATGATATATAAAAAGCGGATAGGAAACTCAAGACTGGCTAGATCAATTGCAGAAGCCGAAAATTTTGAGGGCATGAAAAGGAAAATGAGCTAGCTAGCTGTAGTTCTAATTGATATCTATCAGGTATTTAATTAATTAATTTTAACACCAGTGTTGATGCAGTTTTTCCCGCGTATCTCAACAGTGCTTCGAACCTTCCAACAGTACCTCCAAGCTGCTCGAGCAGGACTGTTCAAGCTTTTTGCTCGCGGATTCACACAGTACCTCCAAACAGCTCGAGCAGGACTGTCTGAACCTTCTGCTCGCAGATTCAAACAGTGCATCGATCCTTCTGCTCGCGATAAGCTCGAGCAGGATTACCCCTTCGTCCCTGCTCCGCTATCTTCTTCGAATCGGAGATCTTTCGGACCGTACTCACGTAAAACCGGGTCGGGTCGCCGGGCATGTCTCTACGAAAACCCTCCGACGCTCAAGTCAAGAATCGGGTTTATCTTTTGGTATCTCCTTAGTGAGGGAGACCGGAAAGATGAAAGGGGTATTATTTCGCCCCCCCTTTTTTTGGATAAGTATGGTGTTTTTTTCAGAGAATCAAATGAGAGATATTAGAAAAGGAAGAACCTGTTTGAGCTTACAGATCATTTGTGAATGAAAATTGCCAACTTCTTTTTCGGGTTCAATTCTTCCAACCTTTATGTGAATTAGAAAATCCAACCTCTTTTTTGGGTTCAATTCTTCCAACCTTTCTGTGAATTAGAAAATCCAACCTCTTTTTTGGGTTTAATTCTTCCAACCTTTCTGTGAATTAGAAAATCCAACCTCTTTTTTGGGTTCAATTCTTCCAACCTTTCTGTGAATTAGAAAATCCAACCCCTGTAACGTTCTCCTTCGTTTCCTTTTATCCTCCATTTTTCCCGCTCTTTTCCTTTCCAGGCTGTCCACTCCCACGCTAGTGGTATCTGGGTCCCTCCGACAGTAGGGTTTAGCTGAATATTCCCTAGGGATGAGCGGCTATCCCTTAACCCGATTCACATGGCCAAATCACCATGTCGGCAAGTGCGCTAGGAATTATGACACCTTGAGGCATGTGCTTGGATCGAAAACATGATCGCCACTATAACATGTGGGGCCCCGGTCGACATTAAAAGGTATGCCGAGAATCCGAGAAAACAGGTCGGGTTGCCTGCGTCGGGTCTTGCCCAGTCGTGCTCGTGGATCTCAGATGAGCGGAGAGATGTGCTCGGCCTCGACCTTGACCAGCTTTGACCTGACGGACGACCTCGAGCAAGCAGGGAGTGCTTAGCTCTCGACCTTGACCTGCTTTGACCCGGGACGACATCGAGCTGGTGATGGAGTGCTCGGGGCTCGAGCAGCTCTGAATTTCCTCGACCTTGACTAGCTTTGACTAGAAGGGATACTCGGGCTAGGCTGTCCTCGGGGTGTCTTGCTCGAGCTGGAAGGGCTTCGAGGGCTCGTCCGATATTTACCCAAACAACCAGTTCATCAACCCACTTGAAACTTATTATCAGTTAATTAAGATAGTGCACATGCTCAATCAATTAACAATTGACAATTGACATGCATGCAGTATTCTCATAAAATCAAGCCAATCCTCTCTTGCATGAACATCGAACTGTACTTACAGCCCTTAAATTAACTAGTTAAATTTGCGCTATTGAAGCTATTGCCATGTCAATGATTTTTCTGACTGTTGCCCTAGTGTTACTGGCTCAAGTAGCCGAGGCGGCTGCTGCTGCTCGTGCTTTCTTCGTGTTTGGTGACTCCTCGTTGACAGTGGCAACAACTTCTTAGCCACATCCGCTCGCTCCGACTTTCCGCCTTATGGCGTCGACTAGCCAACTCATAGACCAACCGGTCGCTTCTCTGATGGCCTTAACTTGCCTGACATTATCAGTGAGTATTTCTGGCTACCTCTACATCTTGTGACATATTGCCAACGATCTAACGTTTCGTTAAATATTGTTTAGGTAAATCAGTATTGGACATTGAGCCTCCACTGCCATACTTGAATCCTCAGATCATGACCGGACAAAACCTAATGATGGGAGCCAACTTTGCTTCAGCTGGGATTGGAATTCTAAATGACACTGGACTTCAGTCTGTAAGGCCGGCCAGTCCCCTTAATTATTATAATAAATGCATTTGTAATTTCCCTAATACAATTAAAGATTCTGCAGTAATTATTGCAGTTATTTCAATATTACCAAATGCTGGTAACTACTAAGTAAGAAAATTGGACAAGGCCAAATTGGGGGACAAATTGGGGTTAGAATCAAAGAGCTTCCATTTTATGGAGCGGATTATTGGTTAATGAGATTTGAACCGATTACATTGTCACTCTTATTCTTATCGAATCAAAGAGCTTCCATTTTATATGGAGCGGAATTATTGATTAATGAGATTTGAACCAACACCATTATTCAAATCGGTATATTTCTCTTTCATTGCTCATTAAATCTTTTATCTAATCCCATCCTGAATTCTTTCGGTGGGAATAAAAAGAAATCAAAAGAGATGTGTTGTTGTTATCTTTTAAAATAAAAAACGTTAAAAATCACTAAAATAATATCTAAACCTAATGATTCAGAGTAAAGATAAAGAATCTTGAAATAAGAAAATATTATTTTTCAGTTATTTCAACAATTTAATCTAATTTAAAAATTAATTCGATTAGAAATGAGATAAATAAAAAAATGACTTAAGACCATTCAAAAAGTAAATGGAAAGGCCTAAGAATTTTCGGCTGGGCTTTGAAGTTAGCGTTATTTCAAGATTACCAAATGCTGCTATCTGCTAAGTAAGAAAATTGAACAAGGCCACGCACAAGGCTAGTGAACCAAGCGCTGGTCCTCACGACACTCGTTGGTAATGACTTCGTCAACAACTATTTATTGACACCTTTCGCTCCTCGTAGACGCCAATTCACTCTTCCACAGTACTGCCGTTATCTTATCTCCGAGTACAAGAAAATTCTCATGGTGTGTGTATTTACATTTATATATAATTAGGAACTAATTTTTAATTATTTTTCCAGGGTAATTAATTAATTTGAGATATGGTATTTGTTTATTTAATTTGCAGAGGCTGCATGAGTTAGGGGCACGAAGAGTGATTGTGACAGGGACTGGACCATTGGGTTGTATTCCTGCAGCACTGGCCTGGTCAGGCAGCCCAACTAGCGAGTGTGCGGCAGAGCCCCAACAAGCAGCAGAGATTTACAATTCTCTCATCGTCCATATGATTCAAGAACTCAACAATGAGCTGAACTCTGATGTTTTCATTGCTTCTAATGCATCTGATATGAACAAAGACTTCATCTCCAATCCCAAGAATTTTGGTTTGTTGCATGCACCGCAGAACTTTATTAATAATCAGAGTTTTTTAAAATATTGAATGATGACTGTGATTTTAATTTTGTTTGATGGAATGGACGGCCCGGGTTTTGAGATATCAAACGTGGCGTGCTGTGGACAGGGACCTTTTTCATCCAACCGAACGTGCGCTGAGGCTGATTGTTCAGAATAGCATGACTGGCACCACCAAGTACATGAATCCGATGAATCTCAGCACCGTCATGGCCATGGACACCCCCAGAACCTAATATTTAATTAAATAAATAACAATCCGTGACCCATCAAAGCTATATATGTTTTTCTTAGATCATATATATATATATATAAATATATATATTGCGTTTTACTTGTTCAATGTTAGTGTCATAGTAGCAGCTTGCAACATGTATATGAAATTTGTAAGAGGTATGTTTATTTATTGGTATTGTATTGAACTTATTATGGTTTGTGTTAGTTGATCTTCCTTTAGGAGAGTTTAATGATATTTCTACGACGATTATTAAATTAACCATTTCAACCTAGTTAATTACAACAATTAGCTTTATGCCAATACCATTGAATTTCAAACATGGAATAAAAAATTTACAATCCAATCGAATATTTAGATGATCATGCACACTTAATATGATTATCCACCAATGACTATCCAAATATATATATTATAATTTAACCTTGTACATAATAATAATAATAATCTGTGTTGTGAACTCAAATTGATGTCCTAAATTCTGAACAACAAAAGAACCGATATCAGAGCAATTTTAAATACAATTTTACTTAAAGAAATTTTCGTATTAAAAATTTGAAAAAATGAACGTGGTTTGAAACGACGTCGTAACAAGATTGAATCCCAAAATAAATGTGATCTTTGCTCAGACTAGTGTCCTAGAAATCACAAAGCGGGAATACGTCTGGGAAGGCTTTGCTGGTTAGTGTGTCTGATTTATTTCAATTTAAAGCGTATTTTATTGTTCGATTAAATTATCTTCAATTACGTGCTTCGACCATCAAGCCTCTGTAATCTTGAATAATAGTAATGATAATAATAAGCCACAATTTTTTTTTAACCTTAAATTAGAATCTGAGGAATGGTGAAAGCTCCGTCTTTGATATCTCTAGCCGCCCAGGCAGTGAAAAGAGAACTTCTGCTTGGTAATTCTTTTATTTATTTTATTTTCTGATGCTGCAGCTGCTGCTCATTGAAATTTAGTTGACATTGTTATATGAGAAGAAAAATAATCTGTTTCTGATGGTTACAGGGGATGATATTATACCGTATGTTTATGAGCTGCCGGCTGACTTATTTGATATTTTATTGACTTATTTGCCTCCTTTAGCCCTGCAAAAGTTACAAACAAAAATGTTAGTTTTTTTTTTTTTTGGTAGCTAGATTTCTTCTTGTTTATGTATGATTTTTACATTTTTTTCATTTCTCAATCTATTGTTATTCCTTTGAGCAGGCCATTTGAGGACTGGGATGACTGTGGATCTCCTGATTATTGCTTTGAAAGTGGGAGAAAACGTGGAAGGTTAGGAAGAATTGAGTCACAGTCGTAAATTTTATGAAGTAGAACTGGACTGATCTTAAGTGTAAAACTTGTGAATTTCCAGATATGGGAACTTCAATACAGTGTGGAAGAAATTATTTAAGACTCGTTGGTCGGGGTTCACTGATCAAATTGAACCAGTTGATTGGCAGCAACTGTACTGGGAAGCACATGTACAAAGGTATGTCCATTTAATATCGAGTAAACATTCAGTTGTTTTACTATGTCATGACTTCTATCCTTTGATTGCTTTGCTATATTGACAGTTGCCTAGATGAAGCAGCAGAGTTAGTTGTACTTCCATCTTTTAGAGGACTTATTAGTGACATAAATATTTCAGGTAAATTGAAGCATGCCCATTTGCTATCATTGCCTTTCAAAAATATTGGTTCACGTTCTCGGTTGTTTAATTAGGTTGTTAAGCCCATTGAAATCTAAGGAAGACCATTTCTGTCATTTGCATGTCATTGTCGCCTGCTCCTGCTTGCATCCATTTACCGTTAGTATGTACAATGTGTTTTTATTTATTGCATGTCATGATATAATCTTTTGTACTTTCATTTAAGTCCTGGAAAATTCAGAACATGCAGTACACTGGAATCATTTCTGAAATGAATGTGATGGGAATCATTTCTGAAATGAATGTGATGGGAAATGATTGAAATTATATTAGATTTTACGAATTGTCGATGCATGCTCTCTGGCTCAAGCCTGTGAGGCAACAGAACTCGGCTCATGATTTCCTTGTGGATTGGGTTTAGGATTCACATTACTAGGTCTTAATGGGACAGCTTATCATTAGTTGAATATGAATAAGAAACCATTTTTTTCCCACATTAAGTATAAAATTTTGTGGGGTGCTTATCAGATCTGGGCTTAGAATCTGAGATTAAAAGCGTAAATCCGTCCAGGACTTTAATCCCGGATTGGAAATTTTTTAAAAATTTTGTGAGTATTACGAATTACCTGCAGAAAATGAAAGGAAAATGAAGGATTTCCACCTTTAACATGATTAAGTACATCTGGGTGTGTGTGTGTGTGTGTTTGTCTTATGCTGATAGCCTTGCAAACTACTGATCGTGCTTTTTCTATTTTGTGCAGACACTATATTGAAGTATGTTGGCTATGAGCAACAAATGAATCATTCATCTCGTGACTATTCAAAATTATCTTACCATTGCCAGCAATTTGGGCATTATGCTAGGTAACATGTATGTCAAATTTTTGGTACAAGTAGGCCAATAGTGCATAAATTAACGGAATCCTATTTGTACATTCATATATCGGGTAAACTTTTGGTTTCTGCATATTTTATAATCTATTTCCTGAGCATATTAAGATTGAAGCAACACTTTCCGGTCATTTTACATAAAGTTTGTCATCAATGTTATGAACCATTTAACATCAGCATTACTGTTTTGAACAATGTTGTATGATTGCAGAAATTCTTATTGTGCTTTTATATTTGTGCAGATGTCTGAGACTTCAAAATGCTCTTTGTGTTGAAGAAACTTGTGTAAGTTTATAATCTCATGAGTTTTGGTTAGTAGTCTCATCATCTGTTGAGGCATCCCTATTTTGATGCATTTGGATTGAGGATTTTCTGGCTTTTATCATTGTCCATAAATATGGAAATTTTCTGGAATTACGACTCATGTTTTAAAATGATTCAATGAGAAAATGATATAGGATGCTTTTCCCTTAAGTAATGTTTTTAAAGTAAATTATTAATTGGACCTTCCATAAGCAGCAGTTTAAACATTTGTTTAAGTAAAGAATTTTTTATCTATCTATTTCTCTAGTATATTTCATGAGAATGGTTTCAGTCATACATTTTGCAATACGGAGTATCCATGTTTGTGTGTGCATACTGTGCAAGCATGTGGTGTTATTTTATCTATCTTCACTTCTTCAGTTCTTCCTTTTTTCAGCAATTATTGAGGGAGAGCAAGTTGCAAAGCTTGGTACTACGGTGGATCAGATTCGAAGAACATGTTAGTCTTGTCTTTTGTTTGTGTGCACTGATATACAAGTTGATTCATACCTTTTAAAAGCTCGCATCTTTTAGTAAATATATAATTTCTAAGGAGAGTCGATAAGTGTTTATTTAATTTGTAGAGATAAGAAACTATCTATGTACAAACAACTAACTTTTAATTTTCATATTTTGCTTAGGTGCTTCATAGGGTCTGTTATTGATTATAATTGAATGGAAACTTTAGAACATTCTGTTTCATGAAATGCCAAGTGCTTTATTTCCATTGTTCGTTCGATTGTTGCACTCAATAACAGGTTCAAGCATTATGCAAACTTTTAATTCAAAACAGTGAAACACTGGCATCACTTGAATTTCTTCACTGCAAGCTCTCTCCAAGTTTTGTCGAGGGAATTTGTTTTTCTCTTTGCAATAAGAGAAAGCGAATACACAAGATTGAAAACTTATCAATCAACACATCAAGCTTTATTGAAAACAGCCCAAGTTCTGTAGTTCTGGAACTTGTTTCATTTCTGTCATCAGGGAGGTACATATTTTCTCATTTTAGTCTTCATTCTTGTTTAATGTGTGACTTAATCAGGCAAATGTCTCCAAAGTACCCCCTCTTTCTTATAGTGCCCTTTGCCTTCAGGTCATTGTGTTCATTAAAGCTTCGTCATTGCCATCTGGACAGAGACTTTGGAAGAATGGTTTTTAGTAGCCTTCTTGAGGCATCATCTTCTTTATCCAGCCTTGACCTTTCAGGAAACAGTGTGAGTACTGCATCCCATAAGATTTTGCGCTCTACTACACCATAAAAACTGCCATAAAGCTTCATTTGTGATGCCGCAGATAGGAGGATGGCTTTCTAAGTACGACACAAGTGGACCCCTATTTTCTTTAGGAACTGGCAAGTCTTTGCAGTCCTTACGTTTGCTCAATCTGAGGTATGACATGATTGGTATTGCTGTTTCTTTATTGTTGTGCAAATTATTCGAACTACTAACAAAGCCATAATTGGTGAGATTTTATGGACACTTTTTCCTAAAAAATTGCATTTTATGTGTAGTAATGAGGCTTATCTAATTTCAGGGGAAATAATCTCTGCAAAGCTGATGCTAGAGATCTTAGGTCTGCACTGGTTCATATTCCCAACTTGGAGATCTTGGATATAAGTGACAATACTATTGAGGACGATGGAATCAGGTTGGTAGATATCCATTCCCCACAAATCTTTCGAGTATTTCAGGGATGAAATCTCACATGCAACAATTTAATTTTCAGAAGTTTAATTCCGTACTTTGTACAAGCATCTGAACGGCGCAATCCGTTGGTTGAATTGTATTTGGAAAACTGTGAGCTTTCCTGTCGTGGAATCTCTCAACTTCTTGATACACTTTCGACCTTAAGAAGACCACCAACTTCTCTCTCTATTGCAGATAATAATCTGGGGAGGTTTTGTGCTAACTCTGGCTGACAAATTATTTTTACTATTTATGTCTCTACTTGAGCATGATTTTTAAAATACTGTCCTCCAGTCAAGTAGCAGCTAGTTTGGGAAGATTTTTTGGCACGTCTGTTCAAGTACTTAATATTGGAGCAATCGGATTGGGTTCTTCTGGCTTTCAGGAATTGCAAGATGGAGTTACGAAGGAGTTGAAGCTTGTCAATATCAACATTAGGTTTAAACTGATTTCTCAATTTCATTTTTGTAGTCCATCTCAGTGAGATTAACATTTTCATGGAATTGGTCTAGCAAAAATCGCGGTGGGGTTGCAACTGCAAAGTTTTTGTCAAAGCTTATGCCATTGGCTCCAGAACTTGTCGAAGTTAATGCTGGATATAATCTCATGCCATTAGAATCCCTGACCATCATATGCTCTGCCCTAAAAGTTGCAAAAGGTACTCATCTACAATACTAAAACATTTGTAGAATTTATATTGGCATGGCAGTCGGTGCTATCTGTTCTTTTATGGTCGTATAAATATTCATTTTTATGAGTTTGGAATATCATTCTTCTTGTAGTTTTTAAGGAATGCACATATGTTGCTGCACTGACATCTTGCAATGAAGTACATGAAAATTTGAAGTTAAAGAGGAAAAATATATGGATGTGGTAAAAATTTGAATAGTTATAAAATTGAAAGATTATATTGTTATGTGAACATGTTCTTTTTACTTCTATATCATGTAAATGAAGTGTTATTATTCTGTTTATCAGATCATCTTGAGAGTTTGGACTTGACGGGTAACAATTGGGAGCTTCAGCCATCTCATGTTTCCATGCTATCGGAATTCCGACATAATGGAACCCCTATTTTGATCCTCCCAACATTACAAGCCTTGGATGTTCCATATGATGATGAACCCTAGAGGGTTGGCTTCATCGGGGTGAACAAAAGACATGCCGATATGAAAACGAAACGTGCTTTTTGCAAATTGTTTGTCATCCGTGGGTTCAGATTGCCTAGTAGAGAATATTTGTAAAGAAAAATCTCACCATCAACGTGTATCGATTTCTTTGACCGTATTCATCTTATATTTTAATAACTGTGTACACTGAAATGTTCTTCAAGACTTTCTAATCCTTCCATGGACATTAATTCGTTATGGGAAATAAGAAGGCGAAAATGACGTCCCATCTTTGAGGGTTGAGGGACTCGATCAATTATGGGTATTTTGGAATTTAACTGCCGCCGTGTTCATGAAGAAAATGCTATATCGAACAACTTTTGTGAAATCTTATCCTTGTTGTGCTTCAATAACATACTTTTTTATTTAATTTAGTTTAATTAAAATCTTATATAAACATGAAAGTAAGCTTCTTAGTGCTTTTGTTTATCATTTTTCAATTATATATATAAAGAAAAGCTCGTGTTGCCCTTTCTTCAACAACCCAAATAGCCAACCTGTAAAGGTTTAAACTATTCTCATATAATAATAAGCTGCCACTTATTAATTAATTGATTAATTTGCAATGTAATTCAATCGTAAGTAACATGACATGATGAAGCAAAAGTAAAATTGGATAACCTTTTTAATTTTTTGGGCTATCTTTTCCTTGAGAAATGTCCAAAAGGGGTTGTTGGCTTGGCTTTGTCATGAAGTTAGGCTTTTATTGTTTATGCCTGTACCAATCATCCCCTTTTGAAACTCATCCCTTCTAAAAACTCAATTAACTAACATTTTTTCGGTTAATTGAATGACCCGTGAACAAACAATTTGTTATTAAAATTTGGTACAACTTCTTATCAATGTGTAGTTCTGAGGCTATCCCATTATTCAGTACTCTGAATCCAGCAGCATATTCTGCAGTTTCACATAATTTTTTAGACAACATAGATAAGCAATAAGTTTATGAAGCAACATAAGAGCTGTTATAACTTTTATGAGGGATCTTAACGAACTTAAGTATTGTGTGTGTGTGTGTAAAGTTCATTTCTTTAGATTAATGATCAGATAGAGACCTATGGTACAGTACGGGCATGGAACTCAACCTTAAAATTTGGAAAAACAAGGCCTAACCTTCATATTTTACCTGTCTCGCAATCATTTTCAGGGAGGTTATCGATAAGCCATAATATAAAATCAAAGCAATTGGAATAAGAATAAATAAATGAGAATATATTAGTTTAGTTATGACATGTTGTCTTTTATAAAGTCGGACCATTCAAGTTGGCCAAAAAATTCCCTTATGTCATCTCTTGTTTTTTTCATTCACATATAATTTAGCCATTATTATTTATTTCGAAGTAATGAGGTTTTTTCAGTCACATGTATGCATATTAACAACCTCTAAGTCTGGTCCAACTATGATGCAATTTGGATATGTGAGTGTTAATTAATTAAATTAATAAAGTTTCGTGTTAGAAAAAATAAAATTCCTCTCACATGGTGGGAGATGAAATATAATTTGCTATATATTAACCTAAATATATACAAGGAACATAACGCAATTCGGATGTTTATGCTTTTATGAGCAGCTGAATGGTGTCAACTTCACGATGAAAGGAAGTGTCAAATGTGAACGTACTATTTGAATATAACTAGATTTAAGCGTCCGAATTTTCTTACCCAGCTCATCTCAATTTGAGACCATAAAGAGAGGAAAAAACACGCATTGATTGGAAGTCAAGGCAACACAAGTCTTTATAACAGGCTTACACAGCTTACTTAATTTTGATCTAGATTGTATTATAATTTACTTTTATCTAATGGTATGAGTAAATTTTGTACCAGACGGCAAATATGAATACAAGTTGTTCATGTAATTATATCCATTTGTATTGTGCTGGCTGTTCTAGCTCGTTTAATACAAATTAACATGTAACCTTAAATTTATTCATGACTCATGTCATAAATAAACTTATCTATTGAGATTTGAGGTCTTAAATACGTAATATAATTATTAAATAAGCGACGTAAATATGATAAAGTTATTATTCTTGATATTTTTTTTATTGAGGTCTTAAACATATCACTAAATATAAGTATTAAATAAGAGATGCCAATATGATAAAATTATTAATACTATCATTTTATTATTGAATTATAACCCACATTGCACGCAATATTCAGAGTGATAAAATATTTACCAATTAAATTTTAAAGTGATAAATGAACATTTACCATCCAATTAAAGAACAAGAAATATAGTTATTCATCTATTTTATTTATTTATTTTTATTGCTAATGACTTCTGCAAGATCATAAACATCGTTAATTTACCCCCAAAAGATAAATGATATTCTGTCTTAAATTAAATACTTCAGCCTCTTCCCTAACGGATTACAGTTGTACAAAATTCAATTAATTTATATAAAATAAACAAAGCGGGCCAAATCAAATCCGCCCGACAATCCTCCGAAAAGTGTCAATTAAACTCAACTTATTGTAATAATAAAAACCGGACACACAATATCGGAATATCCCGTCACATTCGTACTGTTATCTTTTTAACTACTATAACAGCGTACTGTAATATCAACAACATCAGTGGCACATACCGTAATTTAAGTCAAAACCAGAGGGTGAGTTCCCCAACCACCCCCTACTCCAACCACATACACTCTCATCATCTCCTCCGTCAATTCCAGTCACCACCACCTTACTGTCTTTTCTCTCTTTCTCTAAATTAAGCGGCACTTCTCCGCTAATTCTCTCTCTCTTTTAGTGTCAACATTTCACCCTCACTCTCACTTCACCACCTACAAATTTCGATTCAATTTCACTTAATTAATAAATCTCCGTATAAATTTGCATCAATTTGACAAGCACATTTCTTACTTTGTGTTTCGCGGCGTGAGTTTGGTTCCTTAATCCGTTAGATCTGAGGCGCGTGGCACCAGATCCGAGGCTAAAATGGAGGAGGCCCTGGAACTGGCACGCGCGAAGGACACTAAAGAGCGGATGGCCGGGGTGGAGCGTCTTCACCAACTTCTAGAAGCTTCTAGAAAGAGTCTCACTAGTGCCGAAGTGACGTCGCTCGTCGATTGCTGCTTGGATCTCTTGAAGGACAACAACTTTAGGGTTTCTCAAGGCGCGCTTCAGTCTCTCGCCTCTGCTGCTGTGCTTTCCGGGGAGCACTTTAAGCTGCATTTCAACGCTCTTGTGCCAGCTGTCGTCGAGCGATTGGGCGACGCTAAACAGCCCGTCCGTGACGCTGCTAGGCGCCTCTTGCTCACTCTCATGGAGGTAATTTCACATTTTCAGTTGAATTTATTGTTTTTTAAGGAGAAAAAAATTTAATTTTTGTTTCCGCTTAATGGCCTTCACGGACATTAATAAGTTTAATAATGACTCTAATTTCATTTATTTTTCGCTTAATATTGATTTACTGATTGTTACATTTTCTACGTCAGCAACGCTGCCAAATGGATTAATTATTAATACTTGTTACTAACAGTAGACTTAAAAACCATTTTGCAAGTTTAGAAATTAATCTTAACTTAAATTTGGGTGTTTTTTGATGTTATACGGCGCTGGAAGTAATATGGAATATGAAAGAGTGGCTTAGAATAATATACTGTTGCAGGTTTCTTCTCCTACAATTATTGTTGAAAGAGCAGGCTCATATGCCTGGACACATAGAAGTTGGAGAGTACGAGAAGAGTTTGCGCGAACTGTCACTTCAGCAATTGGTCTTTTTTCTTCTACCGAGCTTACTCTTCAGCGAGCTATTCTTCCGCCGGTATGATAATCAATATTTCTTTATTAGAACACAAAATTTTATAGTTTTTGATTGCTTTTAGGGTTTGAACTAATACAAGTACTCTGCAATTTTCAGATTTTGCAGATGTTGAATGATCCAAATCCCGGTGTTAGGGAAGCAGCTATACTGTGCATTGAGGTTAGTGTAACAGATTCTGTGTTTAACTACACTCTCCATTGAACTTATTGTAGAATAGGTAATGGGACTTCTTTTTGAGTTGTGAGATAGCCCCTATGGCCTCTTCTGTATCTCTATGTCTTTTGCCTCTTTAGTGTTTCTCCACCTTCATCCTTGCTCTGAAATTAACTTCATTGACAGAAGAAAGAAGTCTTTTTAAGGTTTAAATTATATTCTGTGACTTGAGATTTAGTATTGGCGATTGTCTTCAAGATCATGCCTTGTTAATTTCTTAATGATTGATCTGTAAAATAATATAATTAATATTATTAACTCATTTGTGAACAAATGCAATGGTATGCTTAGATGATCTTCATGGGAATAGATACTGTTACTACAGGATGAATCATTACTATTTCTGACTTGGAAGTTTTAGTGAATGCTGAGTAAATGAAGTCATTAGTGCTTTGCTAGCTGGAAGGCTCTTTATATGATATCCGCTTTCCTTGCATAACAGCATAGGTGCTTATATCCTTATAGAAATTTCTGGTTTACTTTCATATTCACTAAATTTTTGGAAAAGACCTCTAACCCTATTAATTTGATTATTTATTTATTTATTTTTTGTTTATTTGTGTCAGGAGATGTATACCCATGCTGGACCTCAGTTCCGTGATGAACTTCATCGCCATAATCTTCCCAACTCTATGGTGAGTATCTAGCTAAGAGTAATGTCTTTTGGGAGAAATGATTTTCTTGTTTTGTACTGCTTTAAATGCAGATGCAATTATTGTATCAACGATCATTGTGCATATTTTAATGTTGCATTGCCTACTGAAACGAAGAGAAAAATTTCAACGCCTCTTTTCTTTTCTAAACAATTTTTACAACACAATGTATGGCTACAGGTGAAAGATATCAATGCCAGGCTGGAGAGGATTCAACCACAAATTCGCTCCTCAGATGGACTGACTAATACCTTTGCTGCTGTAGAGATAAAGACTGCAAGCTTTAACCCCAAGAAAAGTAGTCCAAAGGCCAAGAGTTCTACAAGGGAAACGTCTCTGTTTGGAGGTTAGTATTGATTCAACTCTAATATATGGATGCTATTTAGTAACTCATGTTGAATTTTGTAATCGAAGTTCCCAAGTTTTCCAGCATTCTTCTCTGGCAAATCTTGGCGCAAAGATTTAATAAATGTTTTCACTCTTTTACATCTGTGATGAGTAGCACACTATCACGGTTAGTGAAATCTGTGATGGTCTCTTTGGTGACGCTTTTTTGCTTTTTATTCTTTTCAGGTGAAGACGTAACAGAAAAACTCATAGAGCCTATAAAAGTATACTCTGAAAAGGAGCTTATCAGGGAATTTGAGAAAATTGGTTCTACCCTTGTACCTGATAAAGATTGGTCTGTCCGCATTGCTGCAATGCAGCGAGTTGAAGGCCTTGTTTTGGGAGGTTTGTATCCTCTTTTCTCTATTTGTGTGTTAACCTTTTTTTTTTGCTGTTAAAATATGATATTCAAAGTTTTTTGAAATGTATATATTTGTACCATTTGGTGGTAGAAACATGTCTTGACAATTGAATGGAAAATTTGAGCCCAAAGGAGCCAAGAAAGATGGATAAGTTCCAATAGAGGTGTTATAATTTTACTTTGAATATCATATTTTTAATTTGAAGTAATATTGAGTGAAATAGTGTTTGAATTTTACCGGGTGACAGCTATGCTTGGATTGGTTGGAAAGTGATTAACAAATTGGTGGGAGTCTACTTGTTTGGTCATAAATCTGACATGCTTCAATATAGTTTGATGACATAATGAAAATAAAACATCTTATGGTACTGCAGTTGTCGTCAAATGGATGATGATTTTTATGATTACAGGCTATGAGTTACCATAAGTTAATTAAGCATTATATGAAGTCTCTTTCAGTTGCCTGATAGAGGATAAGGATAAGAATGTTTTGAATAATATTACAGATTTATTTGAAAACTGAAATTCATGTCCCTCTCTGTTTTTCCTGAGCTTTGAGCTACGCAACTTGTGTTGGACTTCTGTTTTAGTTGTACACTGCCACGAGCTATAGAACCCTATTTTGCAAGATTGATTTTCCATGCCTAAAGATTTTGAGTTTTTTTGACACTATTTCTTTTATTTTACCTCTTCAGTTGTTTTCAATTGCACTGTTAACAGTTAATGAACTCAATTATCCACTGCTGAAACATTCATTCATGTGTAATAAATTTTTTTCCACAAATGAGAACAAGAGTGGCAGTTGGTAACTTGGTTTGTGGGTTCCTTTTTCGGTTGATCAATTTTGATTTTGTTTCTTTTTCTGTTCCATCCTCCATCTCTCGCTCTAGTATATCTTCAGTTTTCCCTTCTCTTTTTTCTCTTTTCTGATGTCCCTACCGTATCCCTCTCATTTTGGTTACGCCATGCTTATGACAAAAAATAGGGTACTGGACTTGTGGCAACTCGGTGCTTATTATTTTAATGATTTGGTTGGTTATTGCCATTCTTTTCATGCATTTATTTTGAATTATGTATGGTTTGCAATTTCATCCTTTGACCAGTCATGGCTATGAATTAGCAATTACTAGGTCTGTAATTGCCTAAATAAGTTGGTTGACATTTTGTTAATTGAATGGTGCTGTTGTAAGAAATCATAGCATGACATGTTTTTTTTTTTATATACTCTATGGATTAGTGTACTTTCTATTTGAGGAAGAAATGTTGTTAGATTGTACCAACTAATCTTTTCTTATCAGGTGCTGCTGACTATCCATGTTTCCGGGGCCTATTGAAACAACTTGTTGGCCCTTTAAGCACACAATTATCGGATCGAAGGTCTAGCATTGTTAAGCAGGTGTGTTATGTTATCTTGTTTCTATAAGGACTCTTTTTAAGGTCCTTTTTTCATCCTGTTTAGCAATATTGCGATGGTGTTCTTGTTTTAATTGTGACATTGCCTTTACAAAGCTTGAGACGAAAATGTGCAGAAACTTATTCTTTTCTCCCTCATATTAATTACTGTTTAGAAAATGGAAACACTTGGAGATTCTGTGTAAAGTTAACTGATAACACTACAAAAAGCTTGTTTGGCCAAAATGTTTTTAAAAGAGTGCGTATTCTAACTGCTTTACCATAATATGAAGAAGACAATTAGGAATGCTGGTTGGTTATGATGTATTCTTTTCTTTTCGTTGGAACATTGGAATGGGGAGCATATGGAGTTTTGACTCTGGAATGGCAGAAGTATTGGGCATAATGTTATTTTCCAATCCCTGTTAGATACTTTTGTGGTTGTAAGTGTAGTGGTTGCTAAGTTGATTTCCATTTTTCCAGGCATGTCATCTATTATGCTTTTTGTCCAAGGAGCTCTTGGGGGACTTTGAGGCATGTGCTGAGATGTTCATTCCTGTAAGTTTATCATTTTCTTGCTAGCTGTTACTATTTTAGTTCGCCCAAATCATTTTGTTAATTTTACGTATATGATAATCAGGTTCTTTTCAAGTTGGTTGTGATTACTGTACTTGTAATTGCAGAATCTGCTGATAACTGCATCAAAACGGTAATTGTTTTTGTTTAAATATGCTGATAATTTATTCATTTTGGTCTATTTGTCCTGTTTTAAGTGTTTGTCTTAATATAACCTATTTTATTTCTAGATGTTACGGAATTGCAAAGTTGTTCGTGTGCTTCCACGCATAGCTGATTGTGCGAAGAATGATCGGAACGCAGTTCTCCGTGCAAGGTTGTGCCTTTTTGAATTTTTGATTTGTGATACAGTTTTTGTGATGTTAATTTGAATTAATTCTTTTCTTTATTGGGGGGTGTTGCAGGTGTTGTGAATATGCACTGTTAATATTAGAACATTGGCCTGATGCACCAGAAATACAGCGATCTGCAGATCTATATGAAGATCTCATTAGGTGTTGTGTTGCAGATGCAATGAGTGAGGTACTTATGTTGAGAATTTATTTTATTCCTTGGTTTTGGTGCACGAGGATCTGCATCTGATCTCAATCTGTTTTAACATACTTTGTGCACTGAATGTAGTGTACCTTGTTTTCAGTGTTGATCTTTGTCTGCATTACTTGAAGTTTGGCTTTTTGTTTATGTTTATGGTTCTGATTGTCCCAGTTTCATTCTTTTTCTTTTTAGATGTTTTCATTGTGAGGGGGGAGTTTTCCAACTGTTGACTGGGGCTTCTCTTGTATACCAATTGGAATGTTGTTTAGTTTTTGTTTGATTATTATATTCTTGACACTTAACAGGTGCGGTCGACTGCAAGAATGTGCTACAGAATGTTCGCAAAAACTTGGCCGGAGCGATCCCGCCGCTTATTTACATCATTTGATCCTGTCATTCAAAGAGTATTTTACTTTTCTTACTCTCAGAAGAGTGTGGTTTTACATACTTTCATGCCAAGACAATAGTTTAAAGGGGTTGTGCTTTTGAAACAGATAATAAATGAAGAAGATGGGGGGATGCATAGGCGGCATGCTTCTCCTTCTGTCAGAGATAGAGGTGCACATTTGTCATTTACCTCTCAAACATCAACTGCTTCCAACCTACCTGGATACGGAACTTCTGCTATTGTTGCAATGGACAGAAGTTCAAATTTATCCTCAGGGACTTCTCTCTCCTCTGGGCTGCTTCTCTCACAAGCAAAGACTCTTAATAAAGGTACTGAACGTAGTCTTGAAAGTGTGCTGAACGCAAGCAAACAGAAAGTTAGTGCAATCGAAAGCATGCTCAGAGGTTTGGAAATATCTGACAAACAGAACCCTTCAACTCTCCGGTCATCTAGTTTGGATCTAGGTATATAATGGTTTCGTCTATTTGATTCTTTTGCTAATGCATTAACTCAGCTTTTGCTTCATTCAATGACAGAGTGATGACTCATTATTGGAATAACAAGTGAGTCATAGTTTAAATCATTATGAGCGGCTAAATTTTTGTTTCTTATTGCCCCCTAGTGCAGGAGTTGACCCTCCATCATCTCGTGATCCACCATTCCCTGCTGTGGTTCCAGCTTCTAATGATGACACAGATGCTTTTTTGGTGGAATCAACCTCTGGTGTGAATAAGGGCAGTATCCACAATGGTGGCATGGTATTGTCTGATATCATTACTCAAATTCAAGCTTCCAAAAATTCTGGTAAATTATCATATCGCAGCAATACAGAGTCTTTGTCATCACTTTCATCATACTCAACTAGAAGGGGTTCTGAAAAGCTACAAGAAAGAGTTTCTGTTGAAGAGAATGACATGAAGGAAGCTAGGCGTTTTGTCAATCCACACGTTGACAGGCAATATTTGGACACCCCTTATAAAGATGGAAATTCTAGGGATTCACAAAATAGTTACATTCCCAATTTTCAGAGGCCGCTCTTAAGAAAGCATGTAACTGGGCGGATGTCAGCGTAGGAGGAAGAGTTTTGATGATAGCCAGTTACAACTTGGAGAGATGTCAAATTACACAGATGGGCCAGCCTCTCTCAGCGATGCTCTGAGTGAAGGTCTCAGTCCAAGCTCTGACTGGTGTGCCAGGGTTGCTGCTTTTAATTATCTAAGGTCATTGCTCCAGCAAGGCCCCAAAGGTATTCAGGAGGTAATTCAAAATTTCGAGAAGGTAATGAAGTTGTTCTTCCAGCACTTGGATGATCCCCACCATAAGGTTGCCCAGGCTGCTCTTTCCACACTTGCAGATATTATCCCGTCCTGCCGGAAGCCTTTTGAGAGCTATATGGAAAGGATTTTACCCCATGTTTTCTCACGGCTAATTGATCCGAAGGAGTTAGTTAGGCAACCGTGCTCAACAACTTTGGACATTGTAAGCAAAACATATAGTGTAGATTCTCTCTTGCCTGCTTTGCTACGTTCACTGGATGAACAACGGTCACCGAAGGCCAAATTGGCTGTTATTGAGTTTGCTATAAGTTCCTTGAACAAACATGCTATGAATTCTGAAGGATCTGGCAATCTTGGCATCTTGAAGTTATGGCTTGCGAAGCTGACACCATTAGTCCATGATAAAAATACTAAGCTTAAGGAAGCAGCTATTACATGTATTATATCTGTCTACTCCCACTATGATTCGACTGCTGTGCTTAATTTTATTCTTAGTTTATCTGTTGAAGAACAAAATTCCTTGAGACGAGCCCTTAAACAGTACACTCCTCGTATTGAGGTCGATCTGATGAACTATTTGCAGAGCAAGAAAGAGCGACAGCGTCTTAAGTCTTCTTATGACCCATCTGATGTTGTTGGAACCTCTTCAGAAGAAGGATATGCTGGTGCCTCCAAAAAGAGTCATTACTTTGGAAGGTATTCCTCTGGTTCCATTGACAGTGATGGTGGCAGGAAATGGAGTTCCATGCAAGAATCAACCTTCATGACAAGCAGTATGGGGCATGCAATGTCTGATGAAACTAAGGAGAACTTATATCAAAACTTTGAGACTGGTGCAAATGCTGATGTTAGTTCCAAAACTAAGGATTTGACTGATTCAAACGCTTACTTGGAGGGATTCTCCACACCACGTATAGACATTAATGGTCTTAGGGACCATTTAGAGGTCTCTGAAGGTGCTGGGCATAATAATGAAATTCCACCTGAGTTGGACCTTAATCATCATAAACCGTCAGCTATAAAGACTAACTCTATGACAGATGCTGGACCTAGCATTCCCCAAATTCTTCACCTGGTGAGCTTCATATCGTTTTAAACATCCTTCTATAGTTGACAGTTGTCTGAAAATCTTTGTGAAGGAAACCCAAAAAATAAATAATATATTTCTCAGAATGTTTACAATATAGTTTCAGTAGAACTACACCTGATGAAGGATTTTTTTCTATTGTTGTAGATGTGCAATGGGAATGATGGAAGCCCTACAAGTAAGCATGGTGCACTTCAGCAACTAATTGAAGCTTCTGTGGCCAGTGATCACTCAATTTGGACCAAGGCATGATCAATTTCCACCCTTTTACATTTTAACTGTGTGTGCACACACTTACACAAGTGGTGCAGATGGATATGCTTGTGTTTTTATGAAGTTCTATTAGATAAATATATCTTTTTTCATTCTCAGGCTAAAATATCTATTTTTACTGCCATTCATTTAACTTCTAAAAGCTGTCCTGTTAGTCATTTTGTGAATTGATACAATATTTGTCCATGAGCAGTCTCTTCTGCTACGCTACATTTCAATTTAAGTGCAATTATATGTTAATGTCCACTTTTTCCTTTTTTTATATATTTGCAGTACTTCAATCAAATTTTGACAGCAGTACTTGAGGTGTTAGATGATACTGATTCATCAATTCGGGAGGTTGCTCTTTCATTGATCAATGAAATGCTAAAAAATCAGGTCTGTGGATATAATATGTTCATTTTCCTTTTTGTCCAGTGATTTTCTTAGGTAAATTTTTTTCCTTTTTGTCATGCTTACAGAAAGATGCCATGGAAGAGTCTGTTGAGATAGTAATTGAGAAGCTGCTTCATGTTACCAAGGATGCTGTTCCCAAAGTAATTTGCTTTTGTTCAACTAGTTATTTGACTATTATTCTTGCCTTAAGCTAGGTGTCTCAACCTTTTCTTATACATGTTTAGGTTTCAAATGAAGCTGAGCACTGCTTGACTGTTGTGTTGTCTCAGTATGACCCATTCAGATGTTTAAGTGTATGTGACTGAGAATTCTCTCTCATTAGCTTTATCTTCTTCTATTACTATGGAAGGAAAAAATATGTTTGGCTTTCTTCTCTCTTTATTTCAATGTAGTTATTATGAATGTTGCTGTCCATTGCTGATGTTCCAGGTTATTGTCCCTTTATTAGTAACCGAAGATGAGAAAACTCTTGTTACTTGCATAAACTGTTTGACAAAGGTATTTTCCTGATCATTTATTGAAATTTGAATGTTCTAATTTTGGAATAGTGAAGGTATATTAATTTAGTGCATTGTTTCATGCCTTATGCAGTAGAAAGCCATTTGCTTTTGAGCATGGTATTTTCTGCAAGGATTGTATCAAACCGTTGTGTTCTGAATTTTTGGTTTATGCGAAGGTATAGAATTAGAGAAATAGTTGAATGGCAATCATGAAAGGGATTAAAATAATAACTTGAAAGGTTGCCTCTTTCAAGCTTATGTGCCAGGCACAATCACATTTTTCCAGCAATTTGGGCCTTCTAAAATCTTTTTGGTTGTTAGAATTATATTGACTGAGCGAATCTGTTTGTTATTATTGCCTTAGGGGTAAGGAAATTTTTGTAGATTAGTTTGCCAATTTGTTGTTTTCATGTTCGGCATTTGTATAAGCAGAATTATGAGATAGGTGGTCTTTTGGATTAGTAGATAATGATATATTAGAGACTTGTCTGTTATAGCAGATTGATCTTTATCATTTGGTAGTGTAATAAAAGAAATTTGTGATCTTTGCTAAATGGGCTATAATCACAGAAGAAACAGATGAAGCATGATGTTTATTCACGTGAAAGCATGTTACTATATGCAATCATAAACAAATAGCTGAGCTATTTGTTTCTTTTTTCAGCTTGTGGGGCGGCTCTCACAGGAGGAGTTGATGGCCCAATTGCCGTCATTTCTACCTGCTCTATTTGAAGCCTTTGGAAACCAGAGTGCAGACGTTCGCAAGGTAGTTATTACGTTTGTATCTAGTTCATGTATTTTCTTTTTCACGAGTTTATGTTTGTCGTGAATCAAGTTGAAGTAAATGTCTCATAGCTGGCAGGTGTATTACTGTCTATTCTGAGAAATATCTCACCGTGTTGTCCTGAAATATATTATATTCACATGCTACAATTTTGTTCTTTCTTTTTCTGCTTTTTCTGTTTATGTAATTGACTTTGGACTTTGTGTTGTATGTTGGTGGATGGTACAGACGGTTGTTTTTTGTTTAGTGGATATTTATATCATGCTGGGGAAAGCATTTTTGCCGTACTTGGAAAGGCTTAACAGTACACAGCTGCGGTTGGTAACCATATATGCTAATCGGATCTCACAGGCTAGGACAGGTACCACCATTGATGCAAGCCAATAAGGAGCTGGTTCTTTCAGAAAGATATTGTGGTTTTGGGGTGTTGGCTTATTCTTTGTTGTGTATTTGTATATTGTGTGAATACATTACTGAGGTATTTTTAATTTTTTTATTTTCTTGTAAGTTCATTTTGTTTCGCATAGATTGTCTTGTTCTTTTTTTTTTTTAATATTTTCGTTTTCCCTGTTTGTTTGTTTGTGGTGTTTGGCGGGAGAATGCTTTTTTTTTTTTTGTTCTAGTGGGGAAACAAACAAAGAAAAAGATGGCATTGTATATTATGCCGTTGTTGTAATGAACATTTGCATAGTAGTATCTATCACATGTAGAAGAGGAAGTATGGTTTGGAAAAGTATCCCATCAGTTGGAATATGTTTTAAACCTGCTATGCGTTAAAGTGTATTTCTTCGGTCGATATGTTATAATATTTTATTTGTAGGGTCCTACTACCTTACAGCTGCGTAAGGTACAGCCCATCACATGAACAGTATGTCAGTACTGTTTATGTGAGGGAGCTGTACCTACGCAGCTGTAAGGTAGCTCCCTCCTTATTTGTATCTAGTGCTTACAGAACCGAAGTGTTCGTTATCCTGTTGGATACACGGGGCTGGGATAGAAAAAAACAAAAAAGAGAAAAATGTTCATTTGTTTTAAGCTGACGTGGCTTACGTATGCAAGAAAGTGGACGGTTGGGTGATTGTTCGAGGAGCAAGAAATGTTGGAGCACTGAGAGTTGGGAAATTGAAATAAATAATCTGAATTTTTTTTTTTTTTTTACAAATAACTTTTAGAAATTTTAGTTATCATAATTAGTTAAACACAAATATTTAAGATAAAGTTGTTTCTCTCATCTTCTCTCCTCCAATTTATTTTTATCATTTTTGTCATTGATTTATGATTTCTCTCTCATTGCCTTCTTTTCTATCGCATAATTTTAATGAAAAAAAATAAATCAGTGAATTATTTAATTTTTTAATAATTTTTTTTTAGTGAAATCATGTTGTCCATTGCGCAGCCTGTTTATCTTGGAGAGAAAGATACAGTCATAAAAATTATTGAGAGAAAGTTAATAAAATAACAGTTGTAATTATTTAAAAAGTATATATTTGGTCATTTCTTGGAGTGTTAAAGCTTTTCATTCAGTGGTATTATTATACATAATTTATTGCTTAGATAAGTGATCTGTAATGAGAGAGATTAGTTATGGTTTGAAATTGGTAAGCATTTGATACGTTTATCAATTAGAGAATAATGTTTGGTTATAGGACTTTTTTGGGGTGAAGACGTTGTACCTAAAATGATAAAAACGAATCATAAGCTGCTTAATACGTATTTTGATGGTTTGTTTCGTAATTTAAATTTCAGTGATTTCGACGAAAGATTTGATAACTTATACTTCGACGCTATGGACGACATTGATGCAGTGAAGATTGTACTATTTTATTTTGCAGACAAAGTACTAAATGAAAGAAAAGTTTATAGTCAGATCAATTTTTCATTGCTTAACGAGGTGGATGACATTGATCACTTTCGAAACCGTCTATGGGTTGTTTGTCATGGGAAACGATATACGACAGTCTTGACAATGCATTGTATGGTAAAATGGAGAAATTTAATAAGACTCGTTTAGAAAAGCCAAATCATAATTTAAAATGATAAAAACGAATTATAAGCTGCTTAATACGTATTTTGATGGTTTGTTTCGCAATTTAAATTTCAGCGATTTCGACGAAAGATTTGATAACTTAGACTTCGACGCTATGGACGACATTGATGCAGTGAAGATTGTACTATTTTATTTTGCAGACAAAGTACTAAATGAAAGAAAAGTTTATAGTCGAGATCAATTTTTCATTGCTTAACGAGGTGGATGACATTGATCACTTTCGAAACCGTCCATGGGGTCGTTTGTCATGGGAAACGATATACGACAGTCTTGACAATGCATTGTATGGTAAAATGGAGAAATTTAATAAGACTCATTTAGAAAAGCCAAATCATAATATTGAAAAGTACAATATTTACGATTTTACATCTGGAGTTCAGGTATGTTAAGATCGCGCTGTATTTAAATTATTTTGTTCGATAATTAGTTTGATAATAGTGAATGTTTAATATTTTTTTAATATTATCACTTTACTTATTTTAGGCATGGATGTTCGAAGTGATTATAGGGCTGTCATCACAGTGGGTCGTGAAAACCAAAAAGAAGATTTCACGCATTGTGCAATGGAAGCCCATTGCTTTCTCCAAAATAAATTTCACTGAGGTTTATTCATTGTTCAATGATAACTTTCGTCTTGTAAGTAATGTTACTTTGTACAGTTGTATATTTTTACTTTTCATATTACCAAATAATATTAGATGATTATACTAACCTAAAATTTAGGTTGAATTATCATAGGAAAATATCCTACAAACCATCGAGCTGAACACAAAGAAGAAAACACAAAAATATTGTCAGACTGTAAAAGATTATGTTCCACATATCCCAAAGTTAGGTTTGTAATATGAGTATCTTTTATTACTTCATACTAGATGATTACAAACTGCTCTTTGTTTAGTAAATTATTTACCTATTTTAAATGTTACTTTATGCAGCATCAACCATCCATCAATGCACTTTCCATTGCAAAGTAAACAGATGAGAATCAAAATACCGCGAGTGTCGTTAGCCCAACACTAGAGCCACAAAATTTTTTTCAGGATGAGCTTCCTGCAGATGACTATCATGAGCAAACACACGAATCCAATGACACATATGATTCAGATGTTATAAATCATTTATTTTATTCATATATATATATATATATATTATATGTCATTTTAATATTTTCCCTTATTATATATATATATATATATATTTATTTATTTATACTTATATTTTTTTTATTCATAACAGTCGAGGACAAAGTCTAATAATGATTATATCATTTGATGGATGGACAAGATTGATCGTTCTATATGTGAATTGAAGTCGGCTTTTGAAGTAGAGCATAAAGAACATATAGAATTTAGAGAAGCGGTAATGAGATTTATTAATTCGTATACTGAACGCTCACACAGCCCTTCTCCGACTACACGTTCGTATACGATGAGTAAATTTAACAGTTAACTATTTCATTCTTTTAGCTTTTAATTCGATGTTTATTAAATATGTTTGTCCTGACAAACGGATAGGTCCCAGATGATTGTGGAGTGTATACTGACGTGGAAAATCAGAATATTTCAACTCCTATGTCATTGTATAGCTTTTATAGGGATGTCAGCGGAAAGAGCATGCAGATCCTTAAGGAGGCGCTGCTGGATATTAGTAAGTTTGGCTGTCTATACAGACGATCTTATGTCTTTAATAGTCTATATTTGATTCCGCCATTCAAACGAGAGAGGAACATCAATCCTTTACCTACACTTCAACTAATGGATCATCAGATCGACGAACGAACGAGTGTAGATATAAATCCACTTCGAGGATTATAAGATCCAAGTGTATACAATGAATTCGACCAGTGGTTTGCTAGTAACATCATAGTGGATCGTTCAATCTCATACTCGCACTTGTTTTTTCAAGTACTTTTAGGTCATACTTCAATAGGATGGCTAGCTGACGAGGTAATTTTTTTTTAACATTAATCCATTCCGTCGTTTGTGTTTTATGATTGTTTTCTAAATTGACTAGTGGTTTGCTAGTTTTATTTCTTATGTACAGCATATTCATGAGTATTTACGCATGATCAGGGAGAAGTAACAACAGTATCCAAATGCACTGTCTTAGCGGGTCACGCATACAGACACATATTTTTGAATATTTAATTTATAGAACATATACTCATCGTATTTACAACGACTGCTTTCGAGCGGTATTCACGGAGATGAAAAAGATTGAATGATTCTAAACAGATTCGCTAGTTGGGTTAATTGGCACTCTTGCACTAGTGATTGTAAGCTAGGTGCCCTTACCCTTAAATGACGAGGAGGGAAGAAGCTCCAATGTAAGCATCCAATCAACCGGAATCCCACATTTCACATTCTACATCTGCCACTGCTGGAGTGGATAATGCCTCCACTACCTGTGCCAGACAACAAACAAATACTATAATAAAAGGCTAGGTGTCTATGCCACCAACCAACTCCTGAAAGAAAAACAATATAGCTTCTCCGGCAAACCACTAGAAGTACCCATCGAGTCGAGCAATGATCCATATTTCTTGTGTATATGATATTGTAAGTATTCCTTAAGCAGTTATGCAACAACGAAAATTATGCGGTTGGAATATTAGAATATAATGATAATTTGAATAACTATATTCGTGTGCGGGAGTTCATAATATCAAAGCAGTTGACAGGGGTGAATATGGTATGTGAATAACGAATTTTAATTTTTTTATTGTATTAATTTGAGCATAAGAAACACTGAAAAATAAAAAAAATATTTTTATGTGTAGGTATTCATTCCGTTAACCTTGGCGGTGATCATTGGGTACTAGCCATGAGTGGACTTTCGTAGCAACAAAGTATGGATTTATGATTAATTGTTCATATTCCGCGACAATAAAACGTACAAGGATCAATTTAGGGCATTCGAAGTCATATTCCCTCGATGGCTAGACCATATTGGATTCTACAATATTCGACATGACCTACAGCGTGCTAAATACTCGAAAGTCATTACAGTTAAAGGTGTCTCACAATAAGAGCTAATAGTGGCGATTGCGGTGTATTTTTATTGATGTTTACTATGTATTTAATGTTTGGACTTAGTCTCGATTTCAACAGTAGCCATGGGGCATATTTTAGGAAATTAATTATTGTAGATATATTTAATGGCGATAGTATGTTATAAACTATTGTATTCATTCGAATCTTAATGTATTGAATGTTTTTATCATTAATGTACTTAATTGCGTTAAAATTTTAAAAATAGGTATTACACATAGTTGCAATAATAAATAACACTAAATAAATTGTTTTACCAATATATATTATGCAATATAAAAAAAAAACATAAAATCAGTGGTACATTATTACTTGGAACAATGCAATTAATTTTAATTCGATACAATAAGATTTTTACATCGTTTATGGTTATGGTCCGATTCGTTGCACCGCTCACATTTCACAGTTCTTTGATTTACATTCTCACCGGCAGAAGGTATTCTTAGCTCTTTACGACGACCAGGTGGTGGTGCTTCTACTGATGGATAAACTTACATCTCTTGGATTTCATCTGGCACTTCCCAATCTATTGCGTCACCAATCGGCTCCACTGGTTGTGCATAAACCTTTACCAATTATTCTTTGGTGTAAAATTTAGAATAAAGGCTTATGTAATCCACTCAGACAGTTAAACAAGCAGCAATTGCATGCGCACAGATGAGCTTATCTAAGTCAAATACTCTACATGAGCAAGTTTTATTATGTATGTCAAATTATACCTCATTGACACCACCACCTAAAACATGCAATAGATGTTGAGACAAAGGACGGACGATCATCCTTTTGGCCTGAGATCTCCTCTCAGCGACTATTTCATCTGCCCAGGTTGTTAGTCGAGTACTCATCAATTCAGCTACAAGTTTTCTATTATAAAACCATTGCTATATTGTTTTCCTAAAGTGATCAATAAGATGAGTAATCGGAAATTTCTGCGGTTCCCTCATAAAATAGTTCACGCTTTCCCGATGTTAGTGGTAAGAATACTGTATCTCCTTCCTTCAAACTCAAACTCAAACTTTGCCCAATTACATGTACCCACATTATTCTCTAAGTAATAGGCTGTACTGGAGTGAAACATCCATAAAGCCTCAAGTTGTTTTCTAAATTCTTCGTGTCCATATGCTTTTGCGGCTTTTATAAAGATAGGCTTGAAATCATCCCAAACAGCTTTGAACATCTTGAATTTTGCTTTGATATTACCTTTCACATGGTAAAAACAAATGCCATGAGCAGCATTACAGAATACTTTAAGAACGACTCTCTTGATGGAAGTGCATCGGTCGGAGATAAATACTAAGTCTAGCATATCGCCAATCACTTCATGTAACTTCATCATAAATCATTCTCAAATATCATTATTCTCTGAATCCAAAACTCTAATGGCTAACGGATACAATTGATTGTTTCCATCTAAGCATATTGCAACAAACATGTTTGCCTGATATAGACCTTTTAAATGAATACCATCTACAGCAATCACCGGTCTAATATACTATTTAAAACCCTTGATGGAAGATTCAAGAGTTATAAAGTAGTATAAGAAATTACCATCCCCATTCTGTACAAGGTGAGTAACTGTATCCTCATTTGAGACCTTCAAACTATGAGATTATTTGGGTAGTAAGTTATATGATTCTGCAGGATTCTCTCGAATAATTTCAAGACCAACTTCTCTGGTCCGATATGCCTTTTAGTATGTTAACTAGACATTGTATTCCTGCTGCATGTCTACTCTGATATCATTTGGAGTGTATATCTTTTTTTCTGAATATATTTATCTGCAATAATATGACCAACAATCTGACTCCTTACTTGGTGACGGCCGTCAGATAACACATCATTTGAAAGTCTCGTTGCTCGAATATGCCATTTACATGATTTCAAAGAACAGTGGGCCTCGAAACGTGTAGTTGTGGACCGTGCAATATTAAAATCAAACTTATCCTAAATGGCAACTTTGCGCAGCTCTAATATTAACTCATTCTTCTTACAGAACAACTTACTCACGCTAATATCATCTAAATTGTAACTTCTAACAAAGTCTGGAGTAAACAAATTTGATGGCATAACTGGAGCAAGACTTACAAGGGAGTCAACTATTGTCCTCATCGAACGGCCCATTGGAATAATAGATCAATTGTTCCTGCTATTAGTAACAATATCATTCTGACGCTCATTCTCATTATTAAAAGAAATATCAAAATGATCAACAACCCCATCATCAATTGGACTACTGTGGTGAGTAGCCCTCGTACTATTATACACCTCCACACGAACATCATCTGCTTCTGTGTTGCCCATGTTATCAATAAGTTCACCATTTTCGTGGAAATAATTGTTGTGGAATGGAAAGTAACGTTCCTCTAAAGATGTCTCCAGTTGTAACATTTCTTCTCTAACATCAGGCATTGCAATATCCTTATCATCAATAGTGTCATTATTGTCGTGGAGTAAAGAGTAATATTGCTGCAACGATGTTGTCCTTGGTAATATCTCTTCTTCAACATCGGGGACAGAGACAGATTCTATAAGTGCTTCAACATCTTAAACTTATTGGCTCGGAACTCTAGGAGATTTGGTAACAAATATAGGAATGCATCCACAGTTGGCCATATCAAAGGTTAAATGTAACACAACCTTCATCATTTCATCATTACATATGTCCATGGGTAGTGAACATGTATGATGGATTGTGTTATTAGACCTCAATGTTATCTTCATCGTGATATTATATTTCTCAAGATTTATTTGTAAAACCTCATATATTCTTGATAAAAATTGAAGAAACATACAATCTTTTCAAACAAAAAATGTTGTATTCTTAGCATTCACATAATCCATCTGGTCATCTGCCGATGTCTCACACCAACCATTATAACACAGTTCAAATACAACTAAATCCATTAATCATGACATGATTAAAAAAAATAAATTTATTATACAATAGAAAACATAATCACTAAAAATAAAATATATTAAAATTACATTTAGGTGCGACAAACAGCCTGTCGCATCAAATTTGGTGCGACAGAGTGCCTATCGCACACACATTAAGTGTGACATGCATCCTGTCGTACCAAACCTGGTACGACAGGCTGCCTGTCGCACTAAAATTTAGTACAACATAACCCTAATGCTCGGCGGTACATAAACATAATCGTAATGCTGCAAACTTTTCTTCGCATATTTTTAACATTTTATTATGCAGACTATACGACAGAAATTCATAACAGTTATACAAATATTTATAGAATTAGTTTAGCTTACCAATATAAGGATGCTAGATTTTTGCGGTTGGACTTAATGAAGACGCAGCTGGGTTTCTGTCTAGTTTCGTTTTGATTTACCTGAAGATACGGTTGGGTGTGAATGTGTGGTGTGCTGGCTGTTGGTGTAGTTAATCGTGACTTGTAGGTCTGATTTTTGGTTGCAGAGAAAGTAAATGTTGCAGGGAAGATGAAAATTAAAGGAATAAAAATTAAATATTGAGGATAATTTATGATATAAGAATTTTATTTAACTATATTTAACTAGGATATAAAATAAATGATTAATTTTAAAATTTAAAAACTTTTTATGGCTGTATATGTCAATTTTTATAGAGAGTTAAAGAGGACAAGTATGAAGAATCTTGAAATCGCGTCGGTCATCTTCATTTGCAAAATACTTTCTCAATGAACTGAATCTGAACTTGGGAGGGTTTAGTCAGATTCAACTTTAAAGCAGGAAAAATACTTTCCGAAGCGCTACCGACCATTCTTTTATGTACCCCGTACTCAAAAGGATGGAGAAAAAACGAGCTAGTTGCAACAATTACCATACACGGACACCGGATAAGGTAAAATTACACTGGGGTCATTTAGATTTATAAGCTGAAGAAAAAGTTTGAAGATTTTGACAGCGATCTGTTGTCAGATTTACAGTACTTTTTTTTTTTTACTTTTTTGGGGATAAGGTAAAATTTACAGTACCTAAGCCAGCATTAGTGGTCTCGATGTTTATTTACTGTCTTTATTTACTTTCTTGAACGTCTTGGATAATCTTTCAAGTAGACTACATTATGCTTGATGAATAATGATTTAAGTTTGAAGTCGCTCGGTGGTCTCTAATTATGCGTCAGATTTGCCAATTAATTAGCTGATATTATTTCTTTGTTAAGTAAAGAAAACAAGAGAAAGATAGATTTGTTATCCGATATTTACAGTTGATTTTTTTTGCCTTCAAACCAAAAAAAAAAAAAAAGAAAAGAAAGAGAGTTGATTTTTTTTTTTTCTGCAAAGAAAATAACGAGAAAAGACAAGTAAATCAGGTGGCATATGTAAATCAAGCATTAAAGAGTTAATCAAACACGGCAAAAATCTGAAAGATCTCTGAAAGATATCTTAAATGTGTTTATGCTCAAAAATGGTAAAAAATCACATTCACTAGATCTTGCGTGATACTGAACACAATCCAAGAGTGAGATTCTCTCAATGTCTCAGCATCCACACTCGCCTGTTTTTTCACCCTCTCACTGTGAAACTTCTCCTTTTTAAGCCAGAATGCCCCCCCCACATCATTCGCATTCACACACACTGCCACCTCTCTCTCTCTCACACAACACCAAAGTTTTCACTTTAGTTAGTACTTAGTGGTAGTACATTCCCCCCCCTCCTCCTTCAAATTAGATTAATCTTCCTATCTTTTGCACTATCTGTAATTATTGTAATTATTAATCAGGGAAATGGGTGGCAGCATGAAAGCTCTGGAAAAGGAAATCCTGGGAACACAAATGAATCATCATCGTCATCATCCGAAAATAACAGCTCTTGTTGTTGATGACAACATGGTCATCCGAGCCGTCCACCACAGGCTTCTACAAGATCTTGGCATTGAAAATCAGGTGGCGGTGAATGGCAAAGAAGCTGTTGACGTCCATTCTTCAGGACAATATTTTGACCTCATTCTGATGGACATGGATATGCCTGTCATGAATGGCATTGAGGTATTATATTTATATCTACATCTATTTTAACAGTAACCATCAATATTTCCCATTCCAAGTTTATTACTGTTGGTACTGTGGACATAGTTGGCTTCCATTACAAGCACCCCTAACTTACACCTGATGATCATTGTATGTACATAATTTGTGTAACAGGCGACAAGGAAGCTGAGAGCAATGGGTATTCGCAGCACGATTGCAGGCGTCTCAACGCGGTCTCTGGAACGTGAAAAGAAAGAATTTATGGAAGCAGGTCTAGATGATTACCATGAGAAGCCGTTGACAGCTGATAAGATTGTCTCTATTTTGCATAAGATCAGCAACCACTGCGGCTGACCAATTATATTTTCATGTACTAACTTGTGTATTGAGTATCAAAGAGCAGTAATTTAACGGAATAATTTTTTAGACTATTGTTTAAAAAATTAAAATGAAATTAGTTATTATATCAAATCCTAAAAGTGAAAAGGGTTTGCGGTTTTACAAATATTGTAAAATTCATTTATGACGAAATTTGAAGAATATGATTTGAATTATTTTAGAGCATTTAATTTAACATTATATTATTTTTATCTCATTATTCTCGAATATGCTCAATATAATCAGTCGTATAAGTCATATTTATGTAATGTAATTTTTTTTTTTAAAGAAAAACACTCTTTTTCTGATTTTTTGTTGTCCTATATGTGTGTGTGTGTATATATATATTGAACAACCCCCCTGCCCTACTAGATTTTCATTGCATTTCAGAAACTGACATTAAAGAAAAAAAAGAACAGAAATATGCTCATGCAAATACAAGTAATCTAAATTATGAATTTTTTATAGATCTTCAAAGTGCCGCATATGACTAATGCACCGCGTTTGTGACGCCTCCACAAAATTGGGGCGCTCCATCTGGGGCTGACTTGGCCCAATTTAATTATTTTGCAGTTTTTTGGCAGAGTTAATTTGTTTTTCAAAGTTAGTTTAGGAGTGCGATCTTGCAACAAAACTGGTATTTTATTCCTTATTTACACCAAAAGCTAAAGGAGCAGAATTTGATCTTTAGGATTGCATTCCTTGACACCAATTAAATGATTAGCAAACATTTTTATTTACTTTTTAACGGAGGTTAAGGATGATTTTGGCATGGAAGCCCCCAGAAAACTAATTTACTAATGTTAATGCATTTTATTATCTTCTGAGACTTTTGGTACCGATCCATGCCAGTCTGTTTAAAATTACAAATTAATGAAAATCATCTTTTTTGTATTTATTTCATAAACTTTCTTTAGGCTTGATAAAATTTTTCTCTGTAGTTTAATTTTAATTTTTTCTCTTTTATTTTTTCTTTCTAATTTCTGTGATATAAGTACAATGAAATGATCGATACAAACTGGTCAACAAAAGAGGTCATTTCAAGGTGCTGTAAAAACAAATCTATTAAAGTCTCCTCAGTATCGAGAGCAAGAGGTCAGTTCATGCTGCTGTCTCCTGTCTGCCTCATTTCACGTAACAGGGTATCGGCACCATATAGATATTTATTTCTGCCATCATTATATTACTAATTTTTATATCTTTAATGCATTGATTATAAGTTATTTTAAGAGTAATTTAGCAAAATTCTTTATTTGTAGTAACTTATAGTTAATTATAAACAAGTTCAATATAATGAGGCCAATTGATGGAACGAGGAATGTTACTTTATATAATTAATTATGTAAGATAAATAATTGTTTCATCGATAAAAATCTTAATATAATTGGATTGAAAATTACAGTCAATATAGCTTAACATTGCCAATGTTGACATTTTCACTTGGACCTTATAATATTGATAAGTCATTTTCACTCCATTTAATTAATAATCTGAAAAACGACAAACTAATAGATCACATATCATGTACACTGGTCATACACAGTATGTTGAAGTTTTAATGGTTGGTTAATGCGTGACATTCAGATTATACAATATTTTCTAATCATTGCAAACATTTCAGAAAATATAAGGCCTTTCAATGACATGATATAAATTTGCATTTATGCCCTAAATTATACATTTTTATGTTATGACCTCTCTAATTTTATTATTTCTCCATTATTACCCGTCGACGTGTTGTGAGGCGGGGACCCCACGTAATAAAACAGAGTAGTGGATGAGGGTGGAGATAAATGGGGCCCGACCCGCATGGAACCTTAATTGTCTGTGAACCAGCCACCATGGCACGCGTGGTAAAAATATCCGTCAAGATCGGACACGGTTAGAATTCAAGTGATGTGATTCAGGTATTATCCGGTTAAAAAGTTAAAATCTAAATTTTATAAAAAAATATTATAAAATTATTTTATTTTAAATAATTATATTTTTTATTATATATATTCAATATATTTAAAATTCATATTTTTTATTTAATCTTATTGAAATGATTTTAAAAATTATAAAATAAATAAAAATATATACATAAATATAATATTTTAAAATTTTTTATATATAAAATATGTGCTTACGAATTTCAAAAAAAATCCTATCTAAAATAAGTTCAGGTCAAATCTAAATTTTTAAAAGTTTGAATCGAGTTGGAGTATAGTTATACCTAGTCAGACTAGACTTTTACCAACTCTAGTACACTTAGACCATTGCCACATTTGCACGCCTTCCCAAACATACTCCTGTTTTATTTATTTATTTATTTTTATTATTTTTTGGACATTCCTATTATTATTATTTTTTCTTTTTAAAGGATGTTTTTATCATTACTCATTTATACTCTTCCTTCAATTCCATTTGACTTGATCCCCATTTTTCTTTGGGTTAGTTGAATTTTTCATAAAATAATTAATAAAATTATTTAAAATTTAGGTAAGGATAGTTAATTACTAAAAGTTATATGAGTTATTTTCTATTATGAGTGTTTTTAATTTTTTAAATATGAATTTAAAATTTTATAATTTTATAAATTATTGAAACTCCAAATTCATATTTTAAAGAATATAGACCCTATATTCTTTAATAAATACACACACACATATATATATATATATAAAGTGGGTAGAATTATCCGAATGACTAAACTTATAATTTGTTAACATGAAATTTTGGAGTTCGAACTATTGTTGATTTAAACATGAATCAGAGTAACTAGGAAATTAGTTATGTAATAAAATACGTAACGCTGTTTTTTCATTTACTTAATTTATTTGTTTAATGATGAATTCACATACGTTGATATAAAATTGCTTTTAAATTTTCCTAGAAAGTTTAACCTCAATAATGTTAATATTTATTTATTGGTGATAATTAAAAAAACTTGTTGGGAGATGTTCAGGGCATATGGAGGTTACGCTAGAAAATTTATGATATGAAAAATATATCTCAAAACGAAATTTATATCTTTAATTATTGTTGTTCAAGTAACAAAAATACTCTATGGAGCATGGATATTCTAACCTATACCCTTTTTGAGTTTTGACAGCCTTATTTGATGGGAAAACACATGCAAAAATTCTTAAGATCGACTTACCTTTTAGTTTTTATAGTGATTTTGATCACTTCCTTTAATCGAGTATTAAATGAGTAAATTTCTCTTTAATTATCTTAATTCTTTATAAATTTGTGAATATTAATTATATCACTTTTCAATCCTTATAAATATATGAGTTTTTACCATCAATGTATCTCTAATTAGTCCATTGTCCACACTATATGAGTCATTCTTTGAAATGTGAGTTTAAACAAGTCAAATAGAATCTTATAAGATTTTTAATACAGTTCGGAGTTTAGTTATTATTATTATTTTGTATTAATTATTTCTCAATATTGTCTACTAATAAATTGGAAAGATGATTGCCAAGATGACAATCATGAATGATCAACTGAAAAATATTACCAATTATATATCTCACGACACTTTCCTAAAGACACGTTTTAAAGTTTCCTCTTATTTTAAGTATACAGATGTTAGATCAAATTTAATTGTCCTTGATCAGTTCTGTTCCGATTGCTACACACACATAAAAGAATTGATTCTTAATCTTCTTCGGTCTTTATTAAACTCATCGCTAATTCTGATTTAAGCAGAATTTATGCAAACTGAGCTTTCTATATAGAAAGATGCATTTAATATTATTGTCTAGCTACATTGAGAATTTGAATCCCAACTCCGAATGGTGGTGAGGGGGTAGAAATGCCAAATCCCGTTATGAGAATCAACAAACAAGAAATGCTGTCGAGAAACAAACATAAAATAGGGAAAAAAAGATCTATAACATGCAAAAGACTGTAAAAGTAAGTAATCATACATACATATAATTAAGAAAAAAAAAATAGCATAAAGCTGGTTGCCTCAATGTAGAAAAACATTCCATGTACACAAGTTGAGAATAATCAATAATGTTTGCTCATCCATCCACCTTCCAACTTGGCCTTTGACCCACCACAAGATGGTCTCATTTCATCTTGATACTGCAATTATGTAGCTACTTAATAACTTTTTACTTACTATCATAATCAACTGGACCCATTGTGTGTGTCATTTTAATTAATGCCCATCTTTTCACCCGTATAAAATAATGTCAAATTCTATTGTTCGTTCTATAATTATTATTTTTCAGTATTTTTCCACTCCCGCGCTACTAAGTGAAGCACCATCCATCTTAATTTTGGAACAAGTATTGGGTGATTTTAGAGTAATGTTACTCTTCTACCTATGTAATATAATTCAAATAAACACTTATTTCAAAAAATTATATTAGTTGATCCAACTAATAACATCCTTGGTAAAACTTTATTACTAAATCCTCTCTCTTTCTCTCTTTACTTCTCGCCATCATCAACCTACTTTTGCCGGCCGGGAAAATGACTTTCACGAGCTATTTTTATAGTGAAATCCAACTTTAGTTCATTGTTGTTTTTTTTTTCCCCTTTGTTCTTTTATACTTTCAGTTTATTTCGAGGAAGTTGTATACATATACTATCTGTTTATTTGTGGTGTTTTTTGCCCACCCAGAGCTTTAGACCTTGGGTGGTTATGGTTTTTATTGTGTGGTCTTGTACATGTATTGTAGTATTGTGGTTTTCTTCCCGTTCAAGGGCTCAAATCGGGAGAATTTTATACTATAAACTATCAATATTTAGAAATAAAACTATCATGATATCGATTAGAAGGACAAAATTCATTAAAGGAGAATGATATAAAAGAACCAAAAAAGATGTCTATGGAGCTCAAATTGGATAAGCGCATGACTCTTGCTGGTGGAGATATTCTCTGTAGAGATCATCTCTTGTAAATTAGTTTGTTCGAAAACACAAAGATTTGGTCAAATAATTATTCTAATAGATTGTCTTTAAATTGATATTAATGTATTCTTAAGAGTCTAATTACTATAGAAATAATCAGCTTCAGATAGATTCAGATTACTACAGAAATAATCAACTGTGAAGAGAATCAATTAAATGTTTGATAAATTTTATTTTTAAAAGTGTTGTAAACTTTAAAAATAGTCATATGTGTTTGGTAAATTTTGTTATTAAATTACTGTAAAAATAAAAATGATTGCAATAGACATAATATTAAGTAAAATTTATTTATATGTTTACAAACATATGCATTAAGTTTTTTTTTTATTGTGTAAAGCATTTTTTATTGTGTACATATATAATAATTGAACTAAAATAAATATTTTTATTTTATTATTCTTATTTTATTTATTTTGTTATCTCAATATTATGGCAATAATATTAATTCTTTTAAATCTTTTAATTTTATTTTCTAGTTGAATAAGAATAATTTTCAATTTTTATGATATATGTGGAGATATATATAATATGTTGATGAATAAATCTGGTCAGGCTCGTTTTTGCGACTAGATGTCCATATCAATACTTAAAATTTATTTTTGATGGGTAACATCACTCTTTGCACTTCTTCACCTCTAGCATATATCAACTCTCATAAACTCTTATAGCCAAGTTTACCTACGTTCTTAGAAAACAATTAGAGATCGTTAGATTTTTTTTTTTTGCACAAAACTGTCCAATACTGAAGTTAATAATCAGGTTTTTATAGAAAAACTTATGTCACACCTCTCGTGGCTTGATTGAAATACTTTTTAAAATAGAAATAAACTTTTTTGCTTAATTTAAAAAGAAAAAAAAATAGACAAAGATTTAATTTCAAAGAGATAGAGTTTTCCCTCGTATTTTTTTATGTACCTCCCTTACTTTTGATCTTGTGGGGCTTTTATAGGCAACTGAATATGTCGTGTTAGTTTTGATACGTGAGCATTACTGGGTGGAACGTACCACTTAAAAATAATGAATTAATGTATCAGTTACAAGATGGTTATCGAGTTGTGGGTTAATCACCTGAACATGCGTGGGCATCATGCTTGAATTCTCTAAAGGAGCCGTTGGTTGACCTTTGGCTAAGTCTTTGGATCAACCTGGTTCTGGTCTACTCACATACTCTTTAGTCGACCACGTGTAGGACCATATGAATATTTCTTTGGGAAATTATCTATAAATCAAGAGGAAATTAATCTGCTTGAGTAGTAGTACTTTTAATATCCAAAATAATATTTATGAAATTATAATAAGTGTAAAACTGATTCTTAAAATCAAATATTCAAAAGTTATTCTTTTCATCCTCTTCAAAATAGAATAAAATAATGTTGTCAAAAGTAAATTTTTTAAAAAATTTATCAAATACTAAAATTTAATTTTAATTTTAAAATTCTTTCCAAGCCTCAAAAAACAGTACTAACTCTATTATTGTTAGCCATTTATTTTGTATTTAGTGTAAAGAAGTTATAGTGTTTCATAAAATAGGGGATCGTATAATTTTTTATGAAGTACTCAAAATTAAATCAGCGGTCAAATAAATTTTTGCAGTTCAATTATAACGTGGATTGTGGAGTGCAATCAATCATTCAAAACGATTATAGACTCAGAAAGCTTCAATCTCTTGGCTCCACCACTCATTTTAAATAATGCGAGTGACAACCACCTGAACCTGGCGCGTGAATCTCCGATGCTTCAAACAAAACAACTATTGAAAAATAGAAAAGCAACTTTATTGTTATTATTATTATTATAAATACGTATTATCAGAAGACAGTTTACCGTTAATTGTCATTTTCTGGTAATTAATTAAAAAAAAAAGATAGCAAAAGGCAAACAGCACAGCACTCTGAGTCGCGTGAAATCAATTAAACCATTGTTATTGTATGGCTAACTCATGTAATCATTATTTTAACCCAAGTATTTTAAGTTTCATTACTATACTTTTATCCATAACCACGTTTATTTTATTTGGCTTCATCTCTTAGTTTAATCTAAATGTTCGACATCAAAATCATGTTTCCAATATGTGAGCCAAGAGACAACATACTCTTAACTAAACAGTGTTCGCTAATCAATTTGTAATACAAAACATCAACCAATCATATTCTGACTTCTCTCTCTCTTTTTTTTTTGATAAGACACTAAGAGCTTTTGGCAAAAATATTATACAATTTAAGATGCATTTGTTTTAACAAAACACTGAAAAAAATTCTTATTTATTTATAAAATTTTGAATATCCCATTTTATTATATATATATATATATATAAATGTGGTTTTTGATCATATGTATGGAACATATGCATATTAAATTTTTATACGAGAGTAATAATTTGTGTATTGAAATTTCGGGTATACTCCTAAAAATTATTTACAAAAGAATCAAGAGGAAAAACAAAATTTTTAAGAAGAATGGACGGGTTGTTGTTTTTTTTTTTTTTTGGGTCTTTCTCGTGTAATTGTTGATAAAATAATTTATAAAAATAGTGATTAGTTAAGTAGTTGATAAAAAAATAATTTAAAAACATTTATGAAAACAATATTGACGGCTCCAAAGAAAGATAGATAAGGAGACCCCACGAAGCGCCAGTACCGTGCGTCAATGTGTGCGCACAAAACGGGAATCCGTAAACACTCCGTAATATAATAATATACTACTACTAACTCCTCGTTATAGTCTGACAAAATAATCTCCGTAAGTACACTTGGTTTTATAACAAAATAAAAATGAAAAAGGTTGACAGATACAGCAGGTCGGGTACAATATCATTTCTTACATTTGAAGCGTCAAAATAATTTTCGTCTTTTAGCTTCACATTATTCCGAACAGTGAGAAAAAAATAAAATAAAAGAAAAAGAAAAAAGAAAAAAAGAAAGAGGGACCTTATCTCCTGGACTCACTTACTGGCTTTTTGCATGTGGGATATGGTATATATTTGATATTGAAGTGTTATAGTATAAAAATAATTATTATTATAAAATAAAAATTAATAATATATAATAAATTTTTTATTATATAAATAAAAAATTATATTAATATTATAATTTAAAAATTATAACTATTAATTTTAATTTTAAATATATCAATAATATTATATTACTATATAATAATATCCCAAAAGGCCAGCATAACATAAAATAAAATAAAATCTTCTGAATTAAAATTTCTCTCATTTTCCTCATCATCGCAAGTCAGTCATATCACAGCCTTTCCTCCTCTCTGCTTTGCTCTGCAGTCTGCACTGCACATAGGAAAGAACAAGAAAATAAGGAGAATCAAATCATCTGTAATTAGCAATAATCATAATACAGTATTAATTTTTATCACAATCTTACAAAGCGCTTATCAGGGAACGAGTTATACGACTCATGTGATGCTTCTTTTCCATTTATGTGGTCTAAATTTTTGAAGCTCAGTCAGTTATTAGATATTATTTTCTGTCCCGGTAAGTCAATTACCACATTCAGGATTAATTCTTAACTATTAATTTCTGCTTTTAATGAACTCAATTTTTTTTTTTTTTGATTTCTTGACCTAATGAATTTTTGAAATTAAAAATTATATACATCAGAGGATGAATCACTGTGTTCCGGATTTTGAATTCGACGACGATTACTCGATCCCTACTAGAAAATCAGCCATGTAAGTTAAGCTTCTTCTATCTAATTTTACTTATTTATTTATTTGCTTTCAATAATGAATGAACGAGAAATGAGAATCTAAATTTTACCACTCAACAGGGCGGAGGACGATGTTATGGAGCTGCTATGGCAAAACGGCCAAGTCGTTTTGCATAACCAGAATCAGAGATCTCTCAAGAAATCGCAGCCTGCACTCCCAGCTGGCCAATCAGCTCCTAGAGAGATCCCTTCCTCGCACCATCACCATCACCAGCAACAACAGCATCAGCAGGATCACCTCTTTATGCAAGAAGATGAAATGGCTTCTTGGCTTCACTATCCTCTTAATGACACTAATTTCGACTCTGACTTTTGCACCGATCTTCTTTTTCCACCTCCTTGTATTACGTCCACTACCACTACAACCGCCACAGCCACGCCTCCGCCTCGTGCTACTCAAGTGACAGACTCACGGCCTCAGCTGAATACTGCCGCTACTGTTGCTACAGCTTTCGCTTTGAGGCCCCCGATTCCTCCGAGGAGGACGGAGAATTTTGGTGCCTTCGCCAGGCACATGCCGAGGGCGGAAGCATCGGGACCCTCCAATTCTAAGAGCGTGGCGATCAGAGAATCGACTGTAGTGGACTCCAGCGATACTCCCGCGCCGGGGCCCCATTCTAGGGTTTCGGAGGCCATGAGGAGTATGGAAGGCGCGTCTGGCGTCAACAATAATAATAGGTGGTGCGGGCACACGAGCGGCGCTGGAGCTACGGCTACGTCATCTGGTGGAGCCGGCGGTGGCGGTGGCAGCAGTGGAGCGAGAGACTTGGCCACGTGTGAAATGACGGTGACATCATCACCTGGGGGCTCAAGCGCCAGTGCGGAGCCGCCGGCTCAGAAGCCAGCTGCTGAGGACCTTAAACGTAAAGGGAGGGAAAACGACGACGAATATCACAGCGAGGTAAAGTCCGCTTACCATTATTTTTTTTTTAGTTTTTTTATTTTTTTATTTTACTGCCTCTCAGTTCTTTCAATTTGTTTTTGGCTATCGTGCGCGCGAGTGCGACGTACACGAACACGTGTGCTCTCTCTCTCTTCCCCCCCCCCCCCTCGGGATACCCTAACACTCATTCGGTGCACGTTAGTTGTTTACGGCCGTTTGTGGAAGGCTCCATGGTTAAATCATCAATTTATGTCTCTTTTCCATACACGTAGCACTGATATCTTACGTGCAATTGCCACGTGTATGACTGGAAATGGGAATTGCAGTGTGCGAGATTGGTTTTTAAATGCTATTTTGATGGACGATGATTGGCGGATAGTAAAGGTCGATTTGTAGCGATGTTGTACGGCGTTAAATGACGGCGCTGATCACGAGACCACTAACACGACCAACGCCGTTTTTGTCAATTGTCCCTTTTTTTTTTCAACCCCGAAAGAAGAAAATTTGAAAAGTCAACTTTTTTTTTTGCAAATCAAATTTTATCCTTTTGGTGCAATTGCACTGATGGTCAAGCCTATTTGTATAAGATAAGATACTAGTATACTACTGAGAGTGAAGTACTACAACAAGTGTTAGTAGTGCTATGATCAAAATTAAATGACTTAATTGGGTGGTTTATATTAATGGGATGTAGATATGCACTGGGCTAAATCTTATTTGTTTACCAAATAATGCTGGGATGGTGATCGGTAGAGACTGATAGAAGATTGTGGGACTTGTTGCTTCGATTCTTTCACTGATCCCAAGATAATCAATCTAGTAGTGGATGTGGGGCTCTTGATGATCTTCCCTATACTTCATATGAAAGCATTAGAGTTTACATTTGATTGTAAAAGCCATAATTATAACTAGTGGTGGGGAGCAGTAGAATGATGCCAGTTTTGAAATTATCAAATATTGATTTGTTGAATATCTTCAGTGGCAACTTGGTATAAACAAGAGAACCTTCTAAAGTCTTCTGCCTTGGATGTGGAATGCTGAGATTTTGCAGTTGATGCTAAGAAGCATAGCAAATATTCAGACAATGGATAGGGATAGAATTTTAATGCTGATATTGGAAATAGTTTGTCAAATGGTTAGTGCTTACATTCGGGTTCAATTTGATGTGTCTAATCAGAAGGCAGATGTTTGCATTTAGTAGATTTAATTAATAAACCAGCAGAAAGCTGGGCAATTTCAAATGCTTACATAGTGCAGGAATACTAGAACAAGGCAGTGCAATTGGCATTTATAAGAGGTGTCAAAACAAATGATCTACCTATATTATGAAGATAGATTGCATAAATATATTCTGATGGTGCTTGTTTCTCTTCATGTTTGAGCATAAAAGTGCCTTAAATAATTATGGAGTTTTCATTTCTATTTTTTGTAAAGGATGTTGAATTGGAATCTGCTGATGCAAAGAAGCAATCTCGTGGTTCAACATCTGCAAAGAGATCTCGTGCTGCAGAGGTCCACAATCTCTCCGAGAGGGTTTGTACTCGTACTGAAGTTAAAATCTGTTGAGAGATTTTACCGTCTGTGTTGTTTCCATCTGTAAAAGGAGTAATTTGCATTTGAATCCATGTGCAGAGACGCAGAGATAGGATAAATGAAAAGATGCGGGCTTTGCAAGAACTCATACCTCGTTGCAACAAGGTAGTTGTGTATTTATTAATCATCATGTTTTTAGGCAGTGTTGAGAATTTTCTGCATAAGTGATTTGACTTCCTGTTTGTTCCTTAAGTTTTTGTTCTTTTTTGACTTTCAGTCAGACAAAGCTTCAATGCTGGATGAGGCAATAGAGTATCTGAAATCACTTCAATTGCAAGTCCAGGTATAGTCCTCCTATCTTGAATTTTAATGATTAAGAAAAAGTTTAATGATTTTTCATTGTGGATCTAGACTGGTATACTTGAGATGTATGCTACTGCTGTGGCTTTCCAATTTATTTCTTCGTTTTCTCAGAACTTTATGTCGAATATGATTGTTTACACTAAACTGATGGAATTGTTAAATTGTTAATACTGTAGTATTTGTGCAACATGCCAATGTTTAATGTAATTTGTCTCAGGAGCACATAAAGGTCATGAAATTATTACTTCTGCATTAGACAACCTATATTCGAGTAACAATAATCTAGCCTCTTGGTCAAGATCTCTTGCACTTAGAACTTGATGTTTCTGTTGTAAGACAAAGATTTTTTTTTTTTTTTTTTTTTACCTCTTCCTCTCCAAAAAGGTCAAGGACATGATATGAGATGAGTGAAATAAATCTTGAAGATAAATTTGTTTCTTAAATCACAATGACTTATATTGAGCAATTATCAGTTATTGTAGTATGAAAATAAGTAGACTGTTTGAAATAGTCTTGTTTAAAATCTTGAACTCAGAAGGGGCATTATTCATTACTCCCTAGCACAATATTTAATTCTTTTTATAAGGACTCCTTGAGACTCAGTTTAGATCATGATTAGATAGGGTCAACATGTTGGTAAGTTTTACTATCTAGATTCTGTAAGACTGGGAACTTGTCCAAGTGGTGAATGCCTCATTCGAAAGCTAATTCCAGCTGCCACCTGTGCCCTTTCTGTTAATTTCAGACTTCCCATCCAACCAATCCAAACACCAAGGGTATTTATGTCAGCCTGTTCTGGAAATTTTCTGGAAGTGCAACGTCTTTCATGTGTTGATATTGAATGAGTCCCGAGCTTATACAATGGAGCTGTGTCTTTTACCTGATTCTAACTTATGTTATATAAAGGCAATGGCATATTATAGTTTGAAAATTAAATTTTAAGCTTGTGCAATATTTATAATGAATATTAGACTAACTATTTTCTGCAGATGATGTCAATGGGATGTGGCATGGTTCCTATGATGTTCCCTGGTGTCCAGCAATACATGCCAAACATGGGGATGGGAATTGGGATGGGCATGGGCATGGATGTGGGAATGAGTCGGCCTATGATGCCGTTTCCTAATGTTTTGGCTGGTTCAGCTATGCCAACACCAGCTGCTGCTGCTCATTTAGGTCCAAGGTTTCCAATGCCAGCCTTTCATATGCCACCTGTTCCCGGTCCTGATCCGTCCAGAGTCCAAGCTGCCAACCAGCCAGATCCCATGTTCAATTCATTTGGCATGCAAAATCCGAACCAGGCACGGGCTTCAAACTTTGTTGATCCTTATCAGCAGTATCTTGCCCTTCACCAGATGCAGTTACCTCTTCAGCAGGTAAACTAGTAGCTTCTTTGTTGATCCTTATCAGCTGTATTTTGCCCGTCACCAGAACAGCTCTGCTGCATATGAATCTCATCTGCCATCTTAATATTTCCTCCTGATTGTCGATTGTTTTGGTATTGAGACTCATGCTAGCGAAGGAGCAGATATTTCAATGCAACTACCATGATACATCACCTCTCTATCACTTCCCTGTTAGCCCTCCTCCTCAAGCTCAAAATAACGAAATCCCTCCGAAACCCTGGTGTAGGTAGGATTAGTGCCGAGGACCTCTCATATAACTATATGAGAGCTTAACAATTGAACCAGCAGCTACCAGCAAAATTCAGTAATAATCAAGTGACTATGGATCAGGCTTGGGCTTGTTCACTTTTGTGGTCAAGTTCGAAGTTTGATTATATAGAACTGAAATTTGTTCCCGCCAACCCCCCTACCCAAATAATTAGAAAAATAGCAAGAATGTTTTTGGTTATTTTTATACTAAAGACAAAAGTCTTGAATTTGTCCTTTCTCACACTGGGTTATGTTCACACTTTTCATTCTAACAGAATCAATCAATGGTCCAGCCAAATGCATGCAAACCAAGCACCAGTAAGGGAGCTGAAAATCCTGAGAATCACCCATCTGGTAGGTGCCTTTACTTATATATCCATGTATTTTCTATAACAGTTGATTGGTTGCAGCATGCAATATTAGAATTGGCTCTGTATGAATGGAATCTCATCGTCTATGCATAGCGAATTGGTGTGGTATGTTCATATCATAACTTATGAATAGTAAGAACCAGCATTTTTATTGAGACTCGAACTCATAGGGAAGAAAATCAATTTATGGATGGAATCAAATATGCAGGATTTACAGACAAAAGAAAAGTGTTCGGTTATTGGAGAAACTTACTTTTCTTATCAGTCAGTGTTGAAACGTCTGCTGCACCCTGTTGCATGTTACATATGAATTTTTGTATGATAGGCTTGCATGGCTCACATATGAACTATGTTTATTGCATGAGAGAAAGATGCTGCGTTTTAAAACCGAGTAGTCTCCACTTCCATTTCGGATGCAATAGTTAGGTCGATCCTTGACTGTCAAATGAAAGCATAACATAATGAGCTATGCGATAATTATGGTGTGAATGGCATTGTTCCTTGTAAAGGACTTTACAACATTAGATCGCATGCAATTGCCGCAATCTAATATTGTACGATAGTCTGAAGGTTTCTACTTGTCTGGATGATAAAATAAAGGGACATGATGTGATAGTTTAGAAGTCGCAGTACTCAGTAGTATGGTGGGTTCAGTTGCATATGGCATGGAATCCGAACATACATGAATGATGGGTGCTTATGTGAATTGCAGGTTGAAGTTTTTCGGCAAAGTGACTTGTAAAGACTGTTGCCTGCCAAGTTTTGTAGTGTAAGAGAGAGAGTGGGAGCGACGCCCCACCTGAGAGCAGCTTTTGCAACTGCTAATTTGATATATATACAGCACCGCCTAACATGTAAATTATTTATACCCAAATGTAATTTTTTTTTTCTTTTTCTGTTTTAACTCTTTCTAACCTCCATTTCTTTTTTCAAACAAAAATATCCTGCCTATTCAAATTGTGAAAGAGGCAGCGGCTATGGTACATAACTCTGTAACTAACAGCTTGCAGCTATTATTCGTTGGATTTGTTGGCTGAAATCAAATGGATAGAAATTAATGGAAGCCAAAAAAAAAAAAAATCAGTGGTGGGAAACTTGATAAAAGGATTAATTTCAAACACGCGCATGAATCTACAATACCATTTATTCTGTCAGGCTCTGTAAGTCATCACTGAGCACCCATTGCATTGACAAATTAAAATAAATACTAATTTCAATGGTTTGGATATTTGAATTAATTATATTAATTTATATAATTCTTTAATGTATAAAGATAAAAACATAATTCTTTAATGCACGAAAGATAAAAATATAAAAATACTCTTGATGATTTTGTGTTTCAAAAATGACACTGAAGAAAGAATATTTTCTAGATTTTTTTAATAAATATAAGTATACTTTTAATTGTAATTCGGGGGTTAAAGAAATTCGTAGTTGATTTATCTTAATGAGAGCTTATTAAGAAATTAAAAAATTTTAAAAATGTTTTTAGCACTTTTAGGAATTTTTTTTATTCACAAGTTGAATTTATAATATTATATTTTGGTACTTAATATGAATTATCGTAAAAATAATGATAGAGTCACAACTACTTTGTATAGATAAGTGTGTACAAACTGATGTGATATGAGTAGATTTTAAAAAAATATAACTATCATGGGCTCAAAAAATTTTAAAAATTAATTATAAATATTTTTTAATTAATTTATTCATACTACATAAATTTGTATACACTAATTTGTATAAAATAATTTGTGGCATCATTATTGTTATCGTAAAATTGTCCAAAATGTTTAAAACTCTAAAGAAATTAAAAAAATATATTTGTATTTCAAAGAAATAACTTGATTACTTCAAAAAATAAATTTAGTCTAATAACTTGATTACTTCAAAAAATAAATTTAGTCTTTGATATTTAAAAAAAAGGTAAAAAAGTTTCATCGTACCAGCAAAATAAATTAAATTGGTGGCGCAGTGACTATTGTTAAAACTAATGGGGGCCTGGTGGCATATGTTAGGACATTTGGAAGGCTCGGAAAAGTTGACCCCTATTCTTCACTCGGAGTGCGACTTGTTAATCCAGTTATTTGACCCTCCAATTAACTCCCATGTGCACATGAAAGATGCTTGAAATCGAAATTTAGCCCTTAGAAAGCTGTTGGGGGTCGGTCATGTCGGCAGTTGGTGCCAGTGGAGAGCATTATTCACGATGTTGATACATTATTCTTAGCCCTACAGATTGCTTGTTATGCCGATGGTGTCTCACCCAATTTGCACTTTGAATCAACAACATACTCTTTGCCGCCGCCGCCAACACACACCCACACACACCCCCCCTCCCCAAAACCGAAAAAAAAAAAAAAAAAAAGAAAGGGAATTATTGTGTCTGTCATCTTATTCGAAAACATCGTGGTCCTCTCACTTTTTCAAAGTTAAAAGAAGCTTATTAGATTCTAGGATTAGAGGAAAAATATTCGCCATGAAAATTACATTACGAGTGCCAGTGGAGGGCATGTTAGTAGAATCTTTCCTTTCGTTCTTGATCCTCGTAGGACGTAGACAATCTTCAAATCTTGGTTTGGTCAATCTCTCCTGCCACACAATTGAAGCAAAAGCCTGGCATTTTCATTTTTCTAGAGCAAAAGTTACTCCAAGTTTCCCAAAGGAGCTTTCTCGCCGTTTTGTACTTTCGCCTTGGGTGTTGTAACGAAGCTATTCATTAGCTATGAAGTGAAAGTGAATCAACATTTTGGTAATATGAAATTGGGTGGCAAGTACAAATTTATAAGCATTATTATATAAACATTTTCATCAAATAATAACTGTGGAGTAACATCACGTTAGCCTCCAAACTGTGCCTTGTCAAAGCGGCTAAGAAATTTTGGAACCACAGATGATTATTACCTATAATTCTAACTAGATTTGCATGCACATTATGCATTAGTAGAGGATTACATCTCGTCGGCACATCAAATACATCATGTGCTCCTCAACCAAATCGCAGGTCATCTACTCATTCATTCTTTATGATAGTTAAAAGGGGCGGGGGGCAGCGAGAATAGGATAAACTTTGAGAACAATCCTCCTCAATATCAAATATTGAGCAGGTAGTAAGTACTTATGGCTTATTATACACAACACCATTTTGTTATGGGGCTTCCACAAGTAACGTACATTCGACTTGCCTTGCAACTATAAAAACCTGAGAAGCATGACCCCGTTCGAAATCGAAATGACAGATACAATTTCTATTCTCTCTGATTATAGTATGATTTTGAAGGAGACACAGGTAAGCCTCAAAATACTCCTGTAGGATAATTAATTTCTGCCGCATGTATCGAGCTTGATAAGTTAATTTCTGCATCACATATCGAGCTTCATATAGAAACAGCTGCTTGGTGTCACGGCCCGATTGAAGAAAGAATCTGAAAACAAAGGACAACAAAGTACTGATTAGAAGTTCAACATTCAAGTTTCTGCAAGAATACTAGAAAAAGGAAATTACATTAATACTCAATTTCCATAGCAAAAGAAATGCATACCTTATCGGTGAACGTGCGAAATGCCTCCACTTCCATAGCTTTGTCCAGTTCCTAACCAGTTTAACAATTAAATTAGCTGACAATCTAACTCGTCTACATTGAATGGCAGTTATAGCTTAACTATGAATATCATCAAGTAAAAAGCGACTGCTGTATGAAGTTACAGTACTCACAATCTCTGGGTTGGAGGAACTATCAATACCCAAGATAAGTTTCTGAAGGCTTTCATCCCGCAAGGCATCACAGATTTCACTGGAAGAAGCTGCATGAGAATGATATACAGAGTTACATTTTGCACAATGCAATTTATGGTCCCAAGATTTAGAGTCCATTTAACCCCGTTATGAACCATACCGATAGATTCTAATTGCTCCTTTTGCAACATCTCACTTGGTTCATCAACAGTCAATCGCCTTTCTACAGGCAATTCTGGAACAACTGACAAGCATCAAAGCCAAGATTATGCGAACACTCAAGGAATTATGCTTGCATCGTAAACATGAAAATCATCGGCATACATAAACAAGTTAAATCTGATAAAAATAATGGTTCTCAAATCCTGGTGATTGCTAGAAGAGGGATAATCAGCATTGAATAGTTGTTCAATGTCCTAAAATCAAGATTACAGAATGTTGCTTTGCTTATATCAAAAACCAGGAAGGAACATTTTTCTTTTGTATACAGTCGGTCAGTAACAAAAACAGAAGTGTTTCCACAGACAACAAAGTTTGCCACTAAATGTCAAGCTCATGAATACTAGTTTCTCAAAGAGGTGTCAAATAGTCAGAAGCCTTAATGTTAAATGAATACTTTGAAAAACTAAGGCAATTGTCAAAGATTGGTGCCCATATATATATGAAGGGATATACAATAAGAATCAAGAGAAAACTTTAAGTTCTTTGATTTATCTAGCAACTGGGGAACCATCAGCAAGCCCATACGGACATGAGCAACAAAGGAGAAAAGAGAACGTGTCCTTACCATCAAAATCAGTACAACACAATTATATGGAGAATTCATTAACACAGAACTAGAAATTAATGAATAATGATCACATGAAATCTTAAAATACACATATAAAATATATTCAGCAATGAAAACTGTTGAATCAGGTAATTGATATAGTTAAGAACCCACTTACTTGGTTTTTCCTCGGTAGGTTCTGGTTTGGCACAAGGGGTCTCTGCGTCAAGCATTACACTCACATTAGTTCCCTTAACGAGTAGCACGATAAAAAGGTCACTGAAACAATTATATGGAAACAATTGCACATGCAAAGACTCTATATTGCGTTAAAGCGCTAAGCTCGCTGCATCGAAAGATAAATCGAAGTAAACGAGAAATACCTTTGTGGTTCTTGAAACAGACAAGAGAACAGCTGCAAGCAAGAAGAAAAAAAGAAAATTCGAGTGAATAAATAGCAAATGCTTCTGCCCAATTAAATAAATAAAAGATTAATGATGAGCTTACTAAGGAGTAAAACAATTGGGGCATTTGTACTTGGATTGAGCTTCGTTGCACACTTGACATGGCCGAGGAGGAGGACCCATTATTCGAATTGATATATATTTTTTTTGGGCTTAAATGAAATAGTTAAATATGAACGCCTTATCCCTCGTAGACGACGATTCGCGGCGCGCACTCGGCACTCTGCGGCACTTGCAAATGAACCAACTCTGAATCGGTTCAAGTTCAACCCACGACCGACGCCCGTGGGGCCAACTATCTCAAATTGCACAAATTTTGCTACCTTGTCTTCTGTTTAAGTTGCACAATCGAATAATATTTTACACCAGTAAAGTTTTCTCTTTTAAAACTTTTTTAATATCATTAAATTGGAAAGTACTTATTATCACATTGAATTTCAGTTATATTTTTGGAAAATTATCATTTATATCCCTTAATTTATTCAATTATCAAACATCCTACAATATTTTTAAAGTGTATCAATCGTCTACTATAAATTGATAAAATGTCCACTAAATTTTTAGTTGTTGTTTAAAAGTAATGACATTGGAGAGGTAATATAATCCTTTCATATGAAAATAAAAAATACAAATGATAATATAGTAATTTCAAGATATATAAGTAATAATTTTTTATTATCTTAATTTCAATTTTGAAGGCAAAATTATAATTTATTACGATTATGTTAATTTTTAAAAAATAATTAATGTTTTAGTGGATGGTAGATACGTGTTGTCAACTTAGTATAGACGACTGATATACATAAAAAAATATTGTAGTACATTTGATAAAAATATTTTTTAAAGGTATATGATTGATAATTTTTCTATTTGATTTCATCTGTTTTCTTTTTCTAAAAATTGATAACTAAACTAAGTATTTTTTTATTATTTTTTTTATTATCTCAATATAATTAATAATTGGTAATAATTATATTCTCTTTAAGGTTAATGATTTTAGATTTTTATAATACATATAAGGATATATATAGAATTATATTAAATATAAAATAAATTCTCAAAATTAGACTTTGAAAGATTACTTCATCCCTACTTTTCAAAATCTATTATAGGATAAAGTGATTTTTACTAAAAGAATTTTTTTTAAAAAAATAATTTTACCAAACACCAAAATTAGTTCTTAATTTTTCAAAATCAATTTTGAAACTTTTAATAACAATCTCAAACGAGTTATAAATCAATATTAACTGTAAAATAAAGTATAAATTTAAGAAATAGATATAAGACTTGTACATAAAAAGCAAAATAAATAAATTAATATAAAACTGGTAAAATATTGTATTATTGGTAAACAACAAAAACTTAATCAACATTAAGTGAAAATATATAATATAAAAATTGAAAATAAAACACAAAATTTGTAAATAAAAGGTAAAATAAGCAAATCAGTATAAAAATAGTAAATTAGTGTCTTATTAGTGAACAAAACAAAAATGTATAAATAAAAATTATGTATAAAATAAAATATAAATTTTATAAATTAAACCTAAAACTTATGAATAGAAGGTAAAAAAAAGTAATGTAAACATAAGAGTTATTAAATAAATAAAAATAAAAAATTGCAAATTTAAAATAAAAATTAATTATAATATTGATCATTTTATATATTTACTAATTTTGTATTTAAATTAAAAAATAATAGTTTTAGGTTTACATAATACATGTGATATTTTATTAAGAATAAATACTTATTTTTCATTTAAAAAATAATATAATTTTACATCATTCTACACCTCCCTAACAGCAACCCTAAATAATCTTAAGTACAAGTAAAGAGCAAAATTTAAAATTATGAAAAATATACATAATGTTTAAAATTATATATAATTTTATTAATGTATCATAAGCGTGTTTAGTAATATGAGAATATATTTTTAATTTATTTTAACTTAATCCAAACCAAAATAAATAATTTTACTTAACTAACTTGTGTAGTAAAAAAAAATATTATTATAGAAAATAAAAAATAAAAATTTATAAATGTCCTTAAATGATTATAAAATTTATAATTAAACTAATAAAAACATATTCTACCGTACAAATTTTTTTTGTTTTCATAAGTGATTTTCTCATTTATTTCATTAAAGTAAATGAATTAGAAACTATGTTGATTGTTTTAATAATTAATAATTTTATATTAATTTATTTATTTTATATTTTATTTACTAATCTTACGAGAAATTTTCAAAATTTAATAATTATATTATATGTAATATTTTTTTAAAAATATATTATTAGTATTTATTATTTAGTAAATCTATTGATACTTAGTAAGATCTTTTTCCTTTGTTCCTTTCTCGATTGATAGATTTCATGTGATCCTAAAACGAAATGAAAGAAAAGGCCTTACTCTCACAATATGTGAGAATAAAAATTTAAACTTCTCAAGAAATAAGTATAAAAATTTAATTATAATTTCATAATTAAATAAAAATAATATTCCCTTTTACAAACTAAATATAAATTAAATAAACGTCTCTTAAATATTAGAAAGAATAAAAATCTAAATAATATTATATAAAATTTAATATATTAATTTTTTCTAATAATTATCTAATTATAAATATTAATAATTATTTTATTTAATATAAATTGTAAGCTGAATATTAATTTCCTATAATTAAAAAAAAAAGGAAGTAAAAAAATACTGAACACTTGGCCACCCTCCCTGCGTTAATAATTGTGCCGGTTGTATTGTTCGCACGTACACAGGCTGCAGCCAGCCATCAAAACGGTATAATAAACAATGCGAACCTTATTCTGGGAACAAGATACCCAGAGATACTTTGATATAATCAGCTCACATCTGCTGGAACGAGGTCAGGTTGTGAAGCTAAGAGAGCAGAGTAACATAACAAATCTGGAACGGAAAGAAACCAAAGGGATTGCTAATTTGCATGTAAACCTCAAAAACAACAATGTTTAAAGACCAAACGAAGCTGCTACGAAAGTGCAAACAGTCAAATTTGGAAATACAGCGAAATGAACTAAACAATAAAATGTAGAACAGTCAAGTCTTTCACATATAAAGCCCTTCTGGCACCCCTTCTTTCTTCTTGAACATCACCTTTTCCTTTGCTTTCTTAAAATCTGCATGCGTCACCTGCGGAACAGGGTTTCAAAATGCCAACAAGTAATCAAAACCACTTTCCATGGTATCAGAAAGACAAAACATTTTTAGAATTAAATCTTGCTAAATATTCCTACTTAACCAAAGTCTATCCATTCTCCTACATATCTTAAAACATAGAGGCCACCTGTCAGCTGTCACTGGACTACATAAAAATCTCCTACTCAAACAGAGTATAATAATACCTCCCCCAAAAATAAAAAACCTTCACAAGAAAAGCTACTAGTATGCTCACACTAGTATGGACCTACAGGTTTCCACAAATCATAATGTCAAGAAATTGATAATCAATGTTCTATGGAAAAAGAACATCTCTCTGCATTTGCCCACCAGGGGAACCAGGGAAATTCTCCACCCACACCCGTTCTCTATTTAAAAAAGCATGTGGTTTTTGAGATTCCTACTTCATGTGCAAACTTCAATTGTCGGGGCTTTTTAAGAACTTATTCTTAGCAAAAGTGACCAGGTGGTAAAATTTTTTATAACCAAACTTATAAGCCAACAAATGGGTTGCACTTTCAACACACAGGAAACAAACAAGAACAGAAATGTCACACCAAATAAATTACAGAATAGAGTGTTTAAACTCACCTTCATGCGGCGCTCTCTCAAAGCAAGCAAACCAGCTTCAGTACATATAGCCTTTATATCAGCTCCAGAGAACTCATCTTTGGTCATAACAAACTCTTCCAAGTTGACATCATCAGCCAAGGTCATCCTTGATGTGTGAATCTGAAACCCACAAACATAAAAGTCAATTAATCAAATAAGGAGGCATTAACTCTCTCTGCACATGTTTCATTTATTTTTAATATTTATGAAACAGGCATAACAGAGATTTTTTCAACACAAAGGTGTGCGACCTTCATATAATCAAGAAATATCTTTCATACCTGGAAGATACGTCTCCTAGTTTTGATATCTGGAAGAGGAAATTCAATCTTTCTATCTATTCGACCTGGTCGAAGCAAGGCTGGATCCAGGCTTTCAATTCGGTTTGTTGCAAGAATTACTTTGACATCTCCTCTTGAATCAAAACCATCCAACTGGTTCAGCAACTCCAACATGGTTCTCTGAATTTCACGTTCGCCACCTGAGTGGGCATCATACCTGTAGAGTATACAGTATTTATTGAACAAAAACATTCCTAAGATCAAGATTACATTTCGGAGGTAAATACTTGTTTACTCACCTCTTCGTACCAACTGCATCAATTTCATCAATGAAGACGATAGAAGGTGACAAATCATCAGCAACTCTGAAAAGTTCCCTCACTAATTTTGGTCCATCACCCAAGTACTTCTGAATCAATTCACTACCAACAACGCGCAAGAAAGTTGCAGATGTTGAATTTGCAACAGCCTGAAAGAATAGGAATAGGTCATATATGTGCCAAGCAAAGCAGAAATGCAATCAATGGTCATTACAAAACAAGGCAGAATTCACCACAAACATTTAAAATGCAGTACTATGAACAAAATGGAAAAAAAAACTAAAATATGATAGTTTTTCCTGTCTATTTCAAACTATATACGGCAGGTAAAACAAATTTTCTTTGGATAAGAACATGACAAGTAAAACATTAAGTACAAGTACATAACAAATATGAAACAACAGCCAGAATAATGATTCTTCATGTTCATTTGTCTGAGAATCTCCCAAAACAAAACTAACACCAATAATTTCACAGCAAACAGCTCAAGGTGCAGTACATAAAATGACCAATAATCTTACAGATGATTAAAGAAGAGCGGCTGCTGAGGCAAAATAAAATATGCAAGAAATCATGAGCTAAAATGCAACATAACCACTGTTTCTAGACTAGTACAGATGATGCTACCACGTGAATTATGGAAGGTGAAAAATCACTTGCAGTTCTAAACAAATTGGATTTCCATATAAGGTGTGCATTTATGTCAGAGCACAGAAAGCATTACCAAATACAGTGATTTAAAAGGATGCAAGTTAACATTAACAGAAACCCACAGCCATGTTAGGATGCCAACTTTACTGATTAGAAAATAATTTGTGATCAGTTCTCATATATGTAGTTTGTTTAGAAAAGAAAACGGATGTGAATAACTAGAGCAGCTATACACACAACAAATAATCTACTACCAAACAGCACCAAGAAGATACCATGGCTACACACGACCAATTTAATCCACTACCAAATAGCTGTCAGGGTCACATACATACACATTTAGCATAAAGAAGATAACATAGTTCAAATACACACCTTTGCAAGCAGTGTCTTGCCTGTTCCAGGCTCTCCATACAATATAACTCCCTTAGGAGGCTTGATACCAATATCTTCATAAAGCTCAGGATGAGTAAGAGGAAGCTCCACAGCTTCTTTAATCTCCTGTATCTGTGCATCTAAACCTCCAATATCAGCATAAGACTCCAATGGAGCCTTCTCAACCTTCATCACAGACACCATCGGATCTACTTCGTCTTGCAGAAGCCCAACGACTGAAAGAACCTGATCAAAGGCCAGAAAATAATGTTAGAACCCACATATTTCCAACTCATTTACTGCATAAATCAGTCATTGGCACAAAACAGAATGTAATATTGTATACTTCACAAAAAAGTAAAAAAAAAAAAATGTGTGTACACAAGTGTCATGTCACTAAATATGTAAATTTCAAAAGATCCAATCTAGACATCCTAATCTCCTCAATAATCTTACCTACTGTTTGATTGTGCAGTAGCTAACATTAAAAACTTTTAATTCCCCTTCTTTGTATTCAAAATCTACAAACCCTAGCTCAAATTTAATCTTCAAACCCTAACTTTCTTCCAATTTAATCTATCACCTCACCCGCAAATACAAGTCACAATTGGAAAAAAAACCAAAAAATTAAAACTGACAAATATACCTTGTTGTGCATCAAAATAGCACAGCCGGGCTCCAGCTGATCTTTATCAACAAAGGACAAAATCCCGACGTAATACTCGGGCCCCACCGACGATGAAACAATGGCGTGATTCTCATCAATCAGCTCCTCCAAATTACCAACGCTCATCGGCGAACCTCTCAGATCGTCAACCTTCGACCGATCTTCCTCCGCCTTCTCTTCCTGCGGCTTCAATCTCTCCTGATTCGTAACAAACTCCTCTTCCATCAGGAGATAATCTTTTATCCTCTCAAGCTTTAAAAGCCTCAGCTTGCACTTACTCAGCGGCGTAACGGTCGGAAGACGTGCCGCTGCTTCGGGTCCTTTCTGCTTTCGTTGCTTGCGGCCCACACGGGCCGGAGGGGCTGCCGGTTCGAATTTTTTATCTTTCTTATCCGCTCCATCCCCCTTCCGGTCACCTCCTGGACCTTGCCGGTTCAGACCTCCCGGTGTTCCCTGACCCATGGCTTCACACTAGATTTCGAATTCGATTAAGTGAGAGAAGAAAAAGCAAGAGAGTTGGCTTTGATAACAAGTCACTCGGCCGGCCGAAAGATTTTTTTTCCTTTTCTTATACAGTCACAGAAAACACGAACGTCATATTGGGTCAGTGAGCCGACTTTATTTAGCTGGGCCCATACACCCAGCAATGAATTTGATAGTACTTTCTACACCCCTTTAAAATCCTTTGAAGCCCACTTTAGCAATCATATATCAGTTCTATTGCTGGATTAAATTAAATACGAATTCAACAAAATGAATCCTCCGATGAGTCCCATCTTTAAATTATATAATTATTTTTGTTCATAAAATAAAAATAATTTTAAGGCAATAAAAAAACAAATGATATAATCATAGGATTTTTATTATTAAAAAAAATATATGTTTACAATTTAATTAAACTCTAGTGTAACTTTTCATCATTTTTTTAATTTTCATTAAAGTAAGAGATATATACAGTAGAATCTCAATAACTTCAAACTTTAATTAGATGACAAGTTTTTTCAATCCCTAGTTGGGGTCAATGTTTTGAATTATATAATTCCATTAATTAATATGCACTTCATTAATAAAATTTTTTTAATCCTAATGTCATTGATTTATTGTGTACATAACAAGTGGAAAAATTGTGCTGGATTGGACTGAAGTTAGTTCCACAGAGTGCAGGTTCAAGACAACCCTGGTTACCTAGTGGCACGATACTGGCACATGCATAGACCCAACATGAGGCTCATGCCGTGCCTCGGCCTTCGATTTTAAGCATGGTTGAGGCTAGCAATTGACCGGACCAAAATGGCCTCTAGAAATCACTTGTAACGATGAAATTAAGTAGTAATCAGCACCAAGTAGAAAGAAACTATCAATCAGATTTAGGCGTCTAATATTGAAATTTTATTAGTTTATTATATATATATATATATGTTTAGCTGATCACTTGGATCCCATTTATAAGCAAGAACGTAACGCTTTTTCTTCTCGCTGAATGCATCAATGCCATCATCTCTGGCACTCCAGCGGCAGTAATCATAGGCACAATACTTGACCAGAAACTGGTCATCAGGGTAGTAAACATTACAAAGTTTATGGCCACCGGGCCACCTCAGGTGGCAGAAGAAAAGCGTGGTTGCCCAGAAGTTGACGCGAAATGTCCAGTTGAACTCTGTGTAAGCAGCCAGCCGTCGAAGCCCCAAATCATCGTTTTTCGATTTGCAATGAGCCTCCAGCGTTGAGTTATTCAAATTATTGACTATGTGCTCTGTGAAACGGTTCAAAAGCGAGCTTGTGATGGGCGCTTGACACACAGCTACTAACACCACCAAGTAACTCACCATCATCCACTTAATTTATTGGGATCATGTACTCTTTAAAGTATATTAATTTTCTGATTAATAAGATATTTTGACTATTTATTAAGATATCTTAAAATTACATTAATATTTTGATAATACCCATTTAATCATATTATATATATTTATGCGATCATTATGTGAACTCGCAGAAGATATAAATACAAGTTATCTTATGATTAAATAAAATAAGTTCGCAGTTGATAAATAAAGTTGGGCACTTTATTTAGGTATAACTGTAATAAACTTATTGAGTGATTTGTCTTAATCATGTATGAATTTATTGATGTAGTATGTCTACATTGAACTGTATCATATATGAGATTTAATTAACCTAGTAATAATTGTCAGACTTATTAAATCTCATAGGCATTGATTTACTGTAATCTTAATCTTGAGTTATTTATGATTTCATGATTGTAGTTGTTATTTCATTTGAGTTGCCAATGGGCATGACATACACATGTAGTCTAGATGACCCGATATCTTGGTGGGAGCAATTACAAGTATTAAAATTATAGATTAACAATATATAATTTGTACGACACATTTCTTGATGAGTTTTCAGTACTTGATCATATAATTCTTTGACCAAAGTGTCTCAACATAAATAAGTATGTTGAAAATGATCATTAGAGAAAACCAGTAAGTATCAAGGAACAAGATGTAATTAAATTGATTGGACAGTTGAGATATCAATTTAAATTAACGATTTGGTACAAAGGATTGTGCAGTAAAGAAATCAATGTGGCTTGGGCGAATTATATTCGAGCATACAATTATGGAGGTCAGTTCTAATCTTATAATGAAGTAGAATTAGAATTAAATAATTATATTTGTTTAATTACAAATTTAATTATTGTAGCCATTATTGTATGTTCTTAAATGATCCCGGGTTAGCTCATTTAATTGATAACACTATCATTGGACTCAAAAGTAATAAAAACTGACATATTAGATGAAAATCATAATTATAATATTTGTTAAGCCTTAGTATGTTATATTCAAGTGTAAAAGGAGGCTTGTAATATTTTATAAGGTGGTCTCCTAGTTAGTTACATATTTTTTCACTTTTACGTAAGTGGAGAGATAGTTAAAAGATGAATTCTATTTTAAATAGGAATCCTAATTCTAACATATAAGGGCTTTTCATAAGATATTATAAAAAGGACATTATTTTCTTAAGAGAGAAGAAAATCCCAGGGATTTTAAGAAAAATAAAGAAGACATCTAAGAGGAGCCAGTTGCAATTGGGGAGTGGTGAAACAGACGCCCACACATCCGGTTTTGATCAAACTTGAGTAATAGCCTGAAAGATCGTTTGGAAATGGATCTACAACTCTCAATTATTCATCTTCTCAAAACATTCGATAGAATTTGATCAATCATTTTTTCTGTCATTAAGGTTAAGGTGGAGAACTGAACCAAGAATTCTCTTTCTTTATCATCAATTGAATCACTGTTCGCGACCACAGTATGAATTTCTAGATTACTTAATTCTTATATGTTGTATGAGATCGGTTCTAAAAGGTTTTAATTGAAAAATTAAAAAACTTGATTTATTGCCTGCATAATTTTCATAATTAATTTTATTTGCCTAGCTATTATTATTAATTACTACTACTAGCACTAGTTACAACATGCCTTTTATTTATATATATGTAGTATAAAGATAGGATAAGCTTGACAAGATGACAACAATTTCATGCATCCACTGAATCGATTACAATTTTGCCACAAGTTAATTTTCTTTTGATCAGGTGGCAAACAAATTGTTGCTCTATTTTTTCTTTAGATCAGGTGGCAAACAAATTGTTGCTCTATTTGGTGGCCGTTGTGAGTGGAGACTGGAGAATTATTCCACCGTTGGCAATTTGTGTTAATTTTGTAACTGCTTGCATTTACTATCGTCATTGCATGTCGTGCACTATTGCACTTATTACTGTCATTTACTCTCGTGTTGAAACGCTACTTTTGATTCGAAATTTGTTTTTGTTAATCTGAGTTTTATAGATTGATAACAATATATTATTACACATACGTTTCTATCCACTAAGTGACAATATAAATGTTGAGACTAATTAAATAATTATTTCAAATGTAATAAGGATTAAATAAACATTTACTTTTCATAATTTTTTTGTTTAAAATAAATTAAGGATTAACTCCTCGTACTTGAGTGTAAGTATCATGAATTTAGGTAACGTCTATACTTTAGATTGGAGTGTGAATCTTGAGATTGAGAGCGTGGAGTAAGAATAAAAGTAGAGTAAGTTGTTCACTTATAATTAAATAAGAATATGAAATCGGAATCAGAATTCAATTTATGTGTTTATTTTGTCTTACATTGTGAGTAAATAGTTTTAAATTATAGTTTTATATTTATTTAAAGAATTATAGTTTTTAATTAAAAAATTAATAAAAAATTATATTTTAAAAATAAAATATTTATTTGATTATATTTATAAAATAAATAATAATTGTTAATATACTTATTATGTAAATAACAAATTTTTATTGATTTTAATTTTACTTATTGATAAGAGCAACACAAATGAAACATTATTATTAATAATATAGTACAAAATTAATATTTTTAAGAATAAATTATTTATGATTATTAATTATTAATATTAAATAAATATAATAATATTTTTAAATAAATATAATATTATTATATTTTCAAATAAAGATAGTATATAGTAATATTATTTATTTTATTTTATTAAATATAATTATATTAAATTTAATAAAAGAAAGGTTAAAAAAAAAAGGTGGAGTAGGAATCCATAAGAGTGGGTATCTTACTCCCCACATCAAAAATAGATAGAGACCATGGATTAAATTTCTACTCTCCCTTAAAAATATGCAAATAAGAAATTCACGTTTCTCATTTCTACTCTAGTAAATAAACATAATATTATAGATGATGAGTTTTATGCAATCGATCATCATTTTCTTTGTAAACCCCCTTTTGCATATCCAAATAAAAGCCCTTGAAAATCAGTTTTTTTTTTTCAATATTGTAATACAACCAAAGCTAAAGTATAAGAGTTCAATTATTCGCACCCCTGTATAATCCTTACATAACCCCTCCTTTATCACAATTATATTAAAGGACATACTAATTCTAATTAAACCTCTATATTTTCTCTTTCTAAGTGTTTTCACCCACACAACACACTATTATTTTTCACATTTTTTATATCTTCACAAGTACATCACATCCTAATCAATGTTAATCTGCTAATGAATTCTCATTGTTGTCAATCTCCTTATCCATTTTGAATTTCATGTATAAATTAAAACAATAAATTTTCTTTCTTATTATTTCTCATTTTTTTATGTAAGAAAAATTAAAGATTATCTATTTGAGTCCACTATTAACTCTTAAGTATTTTAAATATACACTATCTTTTTTCTTTTAAGTTCAATATATATGATTTTTTTTTTATTCAAAATTTTGTATAAGAAAACCATTATTGGAGTTGAATAGAAGAAATTTAAAAAATAGAAACGAGTCTTGCCAAAGAAGGGGTTTTAAAAGAAGTTACTAGATATACATTTAAAGCCCAACATAACCCAACATACTAAAATACAGAGTATAAATTAAAGTCTACCAAAAAAAAAACTCTCGCAGCTATCGAGATAATTCAAATCCTCCACCTTATAATTAAAGAGGGGTGATGCCAACTAATCCTTTTTAAGGGGTTGCTAGCTAAAAAAGTCGTGTGCATTAATTAGGATGATTTTTTTTTTTAAAATAACACCCAAAAATGGGTACTAAAAACTATTTTTCTGTCCTTGTACTAAAAAGAAATAATTAACAATCAAATCCAGTCTAATTTCAAACTAAATGTATTCAGGTAGATGACATCGATAGGTTTGAATAGAATTAAAGTTCAACTTATGTATTTAACTCGCTAAAAGACTTAATTTAAAACAAGACCAACAATAACTTAAAACATGAAATTAAACTCCATTCATTCAAACGGGGAAAATGATCAATTTCACAGAACTGCAGTACCCTTTTATTACACACATTTTGAAGAGCAGATTCTAAATTTGATCAATTATTTGCATGGCGGCCGTTTCCATTTATGCCATAACTCATCATGGCCCTCAGGAATATTTCTCAAGTAAATCCCCTCAACTTTGGCAGTTCAAATGCAAATTTTGTAACGGCACCTGAACTGAAAGAAATCCTCATTCCAAAACACATTAAAGGTGTTGCAAAAGTGGTCCGGTTTCCTCAGATGGCACCAGAAAAGCGTTGTTTTAAAGAAATTCTGTTTGAATTTCCAATTAAATTCTGTCCCCGCCGTTAGATTGTGCTCCCCAAGATCATCTTCCTTGGATTTGCAGTGTACCAACAACGTTTGCTCGTTGCTCAAGTTATTTACAACATGAACGTGCCATGTTTTTGTGGGTATTGGGGACACAGATGGCCTTATTGCTAAGGCAAGAGCAACAACTCCCACAACCAAATTTAGCCTGAAAGAGATCATTGGCATTTGGGTTTTTATTGCTTTATGTTGCTTTTCCATTTGTCAAATTTTTGTTACGGGTTTGGATTCTGGTAACATGATGCCAAAACTTATTTAATGGAGGAATCAACATACTTAAAATCACTAGAAACGTTGAATTGAACATTATGCTACTTTCAAAAAAATAAATAAATAAATAAATTGTCAATGTGGATGCATTTTATCAAATCATATATTATTTTGACGTCAAGATCTAGCTTTATTGATAAGGAGCAATCTTTTCAAATGTGCACTTAAATAAACAAAAAAAAAAAAGAAATTTATATTCTGTTTAAACATAATTGTGAAAAGATGTTATTAGGGCCAAATTTTGACATTGAACAATATTATTGTGTTATTGAATTTGCATTCAATACTGATCACTTCAAATGCATTTTTTAAATAAAATTATTAGTGATAACCTTTCAAAAAAGTCAGCGTAAAGCTCACGAGGTAAATAATATTTATAGAACTTGTAGATTTATTGAGACATTTTGAGATTCATCTCATACGATTTTTCTGTCACTAACTTTTGGCTTACCAAGGAAATATATAAGATAAAAAAGGAAAGAAAAATAAAATAAAACTATAATTTCATAACATAAAACTTTGAAGTGCTGACATGAAATTGGCTTGAAGAACATACGTTCATAAATAAATACATAACTCGTTATTAATTAATCGTAGAATTCTGATTTGTATGATCATTCACGCGTCCCTGTCGCCATTGATACTTGAACTCATCTTTATTTTCAGGAATATTTTTCAAGTAAATCCCATCGTCTTTGGCAGTCCAAATACACTCCGAGTAATTGCACTTGTATAAAAGGTTATCGTCCCTCCGAAACACTTCAAAAGAAGCATGTTTTTGCTCAGTATTGGGGCTCGCGTAACACCCGAAAACTGTGCTTCCGAAAAAATTCAACTTGAATTTCCAGTTTGTTTCAGTTCCTGCAGTGAGATTGTGCTCGCCCAGATCATCGTTGCCGGATTTACAGTGCACGAACAGGACCTTGTTGTTGCTCAATCCATTTACAACATGTACGTGCCATGTCGTATCGAATATGCCAGCTTGGTTTGATGGCCTTATCGTTGCTAGGGCTGCAGCCATGAATAATAACATCACTGCTGTAGGATACATTCTGAGGATGAGGGTGGTCATTGTTTTTCTTTTCAGATAATATATAGAGGGCTGAATTTGAAGAAATTACGCTGCGCTGCTTTTCTATTTATATTAAGAGACCCATAATTTGGAGAGATAAACATTAAAAATATATATTGCAAGTAAGATTTGTTATTTCTTCATTTAGAGACGTTCTATTTTGTTAGGATATATATTAATCTTGATATCGTAAGTTAATATTGATAGCACTGTCGTGACTCACCACATAACATTGCTACGGGCATTAATTCGTACTTAACGGTCAAATTACCGTATCAATAATAAAGTTAATTACTACTTATTCATAGCAACCATTGATTGATATAGCCTCATTAAAGATAAATTAACCAATATACAACATCTTTCCCTTTTTTTTTTTTTTGTGGTCAATCTCATTGGAGACAACCAAACGTGTATATAGGTAAGTGACAACCTCCCTTACAAATGATACCCCTTTCCATTTCTGTTAGTAAATCCTAATGTATTTGATATATATACATGACATTCAATGATTCGTCCATATAAGCGTAACGGAAGAAAAAATGGGGAGCCAAATCGAGTTCCATTCAGAGCATCATCAACATGTATTTTCTTCAGTTACTTAACAATTATATAAACAACTTGAAGATCAAATGCTAGTAAAATACATGCATAATTTGTTTTTATAATGTACTAAGGCAAAATCAGAAATGCAAGTGACTGCAGATTATAAAGGCTCAAGAACGTGGGAAGAAATGATCCATTTTTTTTTTTTCAATATGACAATTGTTAGTACTATTGGGTGAGTACAAAATCACAAATGGCTATGACCTGGATAAAGCTGCTAAAAATTCATGCCGGTAAGAGTTGATCAATTTTCGTATCATTGTTGCCAGAAATGGAAACAGAAAAATAATTCATATGAATCTTTACAATGGTTTCCAGGATCATTGGAAAAGTTACACATGAATTGAGGAGGATTTCAAATTCTTGTCACAAAATGGTCTCAGTGCTTGAGAATTCCAGCATAATTCTACTAATTTTGAGGCTTCAGAGAAAATTCAATATTGTAAAGTAAGGGAGTCTCTTTAATAAACTTCTAAAAATTATTACCGTAAATTCATTATATTTTTAATTTAATTTTCTTAAATATGGTGAATCTAAAGATATTGCAGATTATGGAGCCCAATAAAATTCCTTAGGGGCCTTTAAGCTTATCCCAAAATGACCGAATTTTTTTTTTTTTTAGTTTTTTTGAGGGGTTCAAACCTGACCTAAATTGGTCGCAAACGTGAGGTATTGTTGCCATCCTTATTAACCTATGATATTTTTATTTTTTAGTTTTTATTTCCTACTTTACATTATGAAGCCAAAACAGAAAAAATATTAAGTTAATTAATTATATATAAAACTTTGAGCCAGATGAATTATTTATAAATTTATGAATCTCTCTTTAAATATAATTGGTATGATGTATTAATTTTTCATGTAAAACCAAAAACACTCACATCTTAAATAATATGGATGCTTTTTACATCTTTTTTTAATATGGTGAAAACGGAAAACATCGTAAAAGTTTATTCATAGAAAAAAAATGACACTTTTATCTCAATTAAATATTGCTTTCACTATTAATTAAGTCTATTATAAATTCTTAATTAATAACTCATATAATATTTGGTGTTAAAACATGGATAAAAAATCACAAAATTTATAGGTAAATTTGGACATTTTAACATTCGAGTTGATATACTAACATATGTACATGTTAAAAATAGTCAGAATTTTATATTAAAATGTCATAATAATTTTCTAACGATGTGCTTTTCCTGTTGATGTTTTAACACCTAAGGACAAAATATGATATTAAAAATTTATAAATTATAACGAAACCAATTAGTAATAAATCCAATTTATATGAAATTATCTCTTCAATATAACAAAGAAAGATGATAAAGGTAATTAAATAATTTAAAAAGTGATTTCCATACTTTTTAATATTGTGACTTGGATGTTTGGAATGATAGTCAAAATTTTATTTGTTAAGAAACAGAAATTAATCAAAGATGAAATTGAAAGCTGTCTTTGAACCATATGTCTTTGAATAAATTAGATTTATGCTAATTTTTAAAGAATCTCTTGCCATGCATATAGAAAATTTAATCTCGTATTATTATTATTGTTACTATCCAATAGCTACTAATCACAACATTGCAATTACTATTAATATTGTTTTCTCGTGTATTCTCGTAATTGGATTTGGAGCACAATAAAACCCAAGAATAAGATAAATCAAACTCGTCCCACAACTAATAATAAGCTTGACAATTCCCTTTGCATCCAAAATTTATTCAATAACATAAATAAATAACCTGGAATTGGAGCACGGCAAGGTAAAATGCTGGATAGCATAATCTAATTAATTAAGTAATATGTATTACTACATCATACAACCAGGATCCCATTTATGCCTAAACTCATCACCATTTTCAGGAATATTTTTCAAGCGAATCCCATCATCTTTGGCAGTCCAAATACAATATACAATCTGATGTATTGCATTTGTTAAAGAGGCGGCCATCATAACAAAACAATTTCAAACTAGCGTGACCTTGTTCATGTCGCACTCAAGGAATACCAGAAAAGTGTTATTGCAAAAAAGTCCGTTTTGAACTTCCACGCAGTTTCACTTCCGACGGCGAGATTGTGCATGCCCAGATCGTTGTCGCCGGATTTGCAAGGAACCAACATCATCTTCTTGTTGCTTAATCCATTTCCGACATGTACGTGCCATGTTTCTGCCGAAGCTACGAGGGGCCTCGCGTATGAATATGATGATGGCCGTATGGCTAGTGCACGAGCACAAATTACTATTACAAGATGCGATTTTGAGGGAGGTCATTAGCTTTGGCTTAATTTGTAGACTCAAGTTGAAAAAAATTAAACTGTGGTTCTGCTTTTAAATTACAAATCCGTCTCTTAACTTGATACATATTGACTTTAATTAAATTAATTGTTTATAAGAACAAGAACCAAAAAACCTATGATTTATTTGATACACAGGATTTACGTGTGGTTTAATTAAAATTCATCTCATCCAATCCATTGTGAGTGATGTCGGGAATTGGGAGTAGTTAAACACTTAAACATGAAACTTACCAATTAATTCTTGTTACTTTATTGGATTTTTCTAGTTAAAATATCTATAGTATATAATGTGACTAAATTTTTGTTTGATATTGTGGTACTGGAATTTGAAGTCGAAACTAGAGCTCTAATTATCAAGTAAAAATTAGATGATGTTTGATAAAAATCACCAAGAACTCGTTAAATAACAAGAAGTTGAATACTGATCCTTTATTATAATATTTAGGGACAAAGCACATAATTATATTCTAATTATTTCAATTCATAATTCAGTGTAAAATCCCTGCTTTTTGGCTGTCTGAATGATGCCATTTTTACTACTGCATTCGTAAAAAAGATGCATGAATTGTTTCTCGTCTTACACCCAAAGGAACGTCAGGTTTCTAAATTCTCAAATTTAAAAAAGAAAACGACAAATTAACCTGAGAGTGTATATCAGAAAAATGGTAACAATGAGCGGGCAACAAATAAGCCAAATTCCGGCTTAACCCCCTTTCTTCCATGAAATAGTTTTTAACCCCCTGAAAGTCTCAAACTTTTATTGTTTAATATTTTTTTAAAAATACATTTACATTTTATTTAATTAATTTTTAAATTGAACATATTAGAATTAATATAATTCTAACACAAATTTATTAAAGTTTAATAATTATGTTTACAAATTTAATCAACTTTTACCTTACAACTAATAAGTACTAAATACCTTTTTTTTTTTTTCTATAACTTAGAAAACTCGAGCATCTATATCTCATATATGTCTTAATTCCGCAAGTGAGATGTGTGTATGGTAACTTGAAAAAAAATGAACAATTAAATTTCTACAGTAAGATCTTACGAATTAGAATTACCAGGCATAGGTTTCCTAAATTATAGGAGTCAAAATTTATTGTATGGTAACCATATCAGACTAATATTTCAACGTAAGATAGCACGAACATGTTGTAAATGTACAAGGTCTTTTTCATGTACAGTGCACTGTAAAACAGCATTTTGATAATTTTTCTCCTCTGAAGTATGACTTTCTTGTGCATGCTTTTGAATCTTTTTTTCCCTCCTTTTTCCTTGTAGTAATTGTACGTGTCTTACGTATAAATAAATTAATATGTGCAACTGTATATATCTAATTTGTCGAAAAATAATAAACTTGTTTACAAAATAATAAGGTGTTGAGTTGTACACGACCCTCCATTATCATACTTCATCATTATACTTCATCATCATGGGTCTACAATATTGAGTGGAGGTTAGCTTTACACATTTGATGTTATTAAAGGATTCCTTTAGAGCATATTAGGTGAGTGAAATATGTTTGATGTTATGATGAAAGGTTGGTGGAATATGTTAGGTGATGTGTATTATTATGATTATGTTTGTGTTTTATTCACTATAAATACCTATGCTATTGTGTTGTGAAATATAAGTCTAAGAATAAGAAAGAATAAGAAGGATAACAAAGCCCCTGAGAGTGATTTGTGAGAGTGTGAGAATTGTTCTTGTAATGTTCTTGAATTTTCTCTAATAAACTTTGTGTTTCATCCTTCAAATTCTCCAACAAAGTGGTATCAGAACTAAGTTTGGAGGATAAAATAGTTGTGTAGCATATCAAATCGAAGCTCTCGATGAGACGAACGCAACGCCATAAAAATCAGTTTGATCGGAGTTCGGACGAACCCGGAATCGCCGTCGGAAGTTTGTTGTCCAGAAACTGAGTTGCTGTTGACTGTTGATCGTTGACCAAAGTTGACCCAAGACCTCCCAAAGGTTTTTTGACGTTCCGGATTCATTCGTGCATTCAAAATCTCCAAGTTCTCACTTGATTTGTGAGATATGGCAAATGGTGGTATGATGTCATTTCAAGTTCCACAATTGAAAAGGAGTAAATTTGACAATTGGAGCATCAAAATGAAGGCTCTATTGGATGCACACGATGTGTGGGAAGTCGTGGAAAAGGGCTTTATAGTACTAGAAAATGAAGGTACTTTAACTGCGGCACAAAAAGAGAATTTGAAAGACTTAAAGAAGAAAGAGAACAAAGCAAAGTATCTCATCTTTCAATCATTAGATGAAGATGCTTTTGAAAAGATCACTGGCGCAATATCCTCAAAGGAAGCGTGAGAGAAGTTAGAAACCTCTTACAAAGGAGCGGAACAAGTTAAGAAAGTCCGTCTTCAAACATTAAGAGGTAAATTTGAGTCCTTACACATGAAAGTATCAGAATCAATTTTTGATTACTTTACTAGAGTTGTGATTGTTGCTAATGAATTAAAAAGAAATGGTGAAGAGTTGAGAGAACTAAGGATTATTGAGAAAATACTTCGATTAGTAGATTCCAAGTTTGACCACATTGTAGTAACAATAGAGGAGACTAAAGATTTGGAGGCTATGACGATCGAGCAACTTCAAGGAAGGTTGCAAGCTTATGAAGAAAAACTGAAGAAGAAGCAAGGAATCGAAGAATAACTCTTCAAGATAGAAATCAATCCAAAAAAAAGAGAAGAAAGCTTCAGCAACAAGAGAAGGCACTATGTTTGAGGAAGAGGCTGAGGACGAGGTAGAGGTCGTGGTCATGGACGAGGCTGTAATTTTAACAACAAAAACTCCTTCAATAATGAAAGAGGAGAAAGCTCAAACAGAGGGTGAGGAGGAAACAATCCAAGATTGAGGTATGAAAAATCTCAAGTGCAGTGCTATAATTGTCAAAAGTTTGGGCATTATGCTTCAGAGTGCAGAATTCCAAGAAACATAGTATATGAGAAAGTGAATTATGTTGAAGAGAAGAATGATGGAGATGACACACTTTTACTAGCACATAATGACAACAATGGAGGTCAAGAAAATACTTGGTATCTTGACACAGGTGCTAGCAATCACATGAACGGAAACAGAAGCATGTTTGTGGAGATGAATGAATAAGTGAATGGTAGCGTCGCTTTTGGAGATGATTTAAAAGTACCAGTAAAGGGAAAATGTAACATCCTTTTTCGCATAAAAGATGGTAGCCACCAACTAATTTCAAATGTTTACTATGTGCCCAATATGAAAAGCAATATTCTAAGTTTAGGTCAACTTTTAGAAAAAAGGTTATGATATTCATCTTAAAGATTATAGTATTTTTTTAAGAGATGACAAAGGAAACCTAATTACAAAAGTGAGAATGTCGAAGAATAGAATGTTTCCTTTAAATATTCAAAATGATGTTGCAAAGTGTCTCAAGGCTTGTCATAAAGATTCAACCTGGATTTGGCATCTTCGATATGGACATCTCAACTTTGGTGGACTAGAGCTACTATCAAGAAAGAACATGGTGAAAGGTCTACCTTCAATCAATCATCTCAATTAAATTTGTAAAGGATGTTTACTTGGCAAGCAATTTAGAAAGAGTTTTCCAAAGGAGTCAAACTCAAGAGCTTGGAAACCACTCAAGCTTATTCATACTGATGTGTGTGGTCCATTCAAGCCAATCTCTCTTGGTAAAAATAACTACTTCCTTCTTTTCATAGATGATTTTTCAAGAAAAACTTGGGCGTATTTTTTAAAGTAGAAATCAAAAGTTTTTGAAGTTTTCAAGAAGTTCAAAGCTGCAGTTGAGAAAGAAAGTGGATACCAAATCAAGGCCATGAGATCTGATCGAGGTGGAGAGTTCATTTCCAAAGAATTTGTGAAGTTTTGTGATGAAAATGGAATATGACGCCCTTTGACAGTTCCGAGATCCCCCCAACAAAATGGAGTTGCAGAAAGAAAGAACAGAACTATCCTCGACATGACGAGAAGTATGCTCAAGAGCAAAAGACTACCAAAAGAATTTTGGGCTGAAGCTTTTGTTTGTGCAATTTATTTATCCAACCGATCTCCAACAAGAAGTGTGTGGGGCAAGACACCGCAAGAAGTATGGAGTGGAAGAAAGTCTGGCATAACCCATCTGAGAGTTTTTGGAAGCATTGCCCATGTACATGTACCAGGCGAGAGAAGAGCCAAGCTGGATGATAAAAGTGAGAAGTTCATCTTCATCGGCTATGACATTAATTCTAAAGGATACAAGTTGTATAATCAAGACAATAGAAAGATCGTGATTAGCCGAGATGTAATCTTTGAGGAAGAAGGAGAATGAGATTTAGGCTCTCGTGTGGATGACTTCAATTTTTTTCCTTTTGAAGAAAATGAACAGACAATGAAGGAGCAAGTAGTAGAAGAACAACAGGAGCCGGTTAGTCCACTTATCTCACCAGCATCAACCATACATGGAGATTCACCACCATCTTTCTTAAATAAAAGAACTGAAGAACGCACGAAGAGTCTTCAAGATCTCTATGAGGTAACTGAAAGACATGATAATCTCACTCTATTTTGCCTCTTTGCTGATTGTGAGCCAGTTTACTTCGAAGAAGCTGTATAAGATGAAAAATAGAGAATCGCAATAGATGAAGAAATCAAAGCCATAGTGAAGAATAACACTTGGGAACTTACTACACTTCCCAAAGGTTACAAAGCCATCGGTGTCAAATGGGTTTACAAGACGAAGGAAAATGTCAACAGTGAGATTGAAAGGCACAAGGCGAGGTTAGTTGCAAAAGGCTATAGTCAAAAAGCTGGTATCGACTATGATGAGGTATTTGCTCCTGTAGCCCAAATGGAAACTATAAGACTAATAATTTCTTTAGCAACCCAAAAACAGTGGAAGATTCATCAAATGGATGTAAAGTCTGCTTTCTTAAATGGATTTCTCAAAGAAGAAGTCTACATCAAACAACCATTGGGCTATGTGGTGGAAGGATATGAAGACAAAGTTATGAGATTGAAGAAGACACTTTATGGGTTAAAGCAAGCACCAAGGGCATGAAATAGCAGAATCGACAAATATTTCAAAGAGAATGGGTTCACCAAATGCCCACATGAACATGCTCTCTACGTCAAAGTCAAAGATGGAGACATCTTGATTGTATGCCTGTACGTGGATGATCTTATTTTCATTGGAAGCAATCCAAACTTATTTGAAGAGTTTATGAGAGTAATGGTGAAAGAGTTTGAGATGACTGACATTGGACTAACGGCATACTACCTGGGCATTGAAGTCAAGCAAAAGGAAGAAGGCATATTCATTTCCAAGAATGCTATGCAAAGGAAATACTCAAGAAGTTCAAGATGCATGATTGCAAGCCCGTAAGTACGCCAATGGAATGCAGAGTCAAATTGTCCAAACATGACGAAGAAGAAAGAGTTGATCCAACTTTTTCAAGAGCCTTGTTGGAAGTTTGCATTACTTGACATGTACTGAGGCCGGACATTCTCTATGCTGTTGGGCTCGTTAGTCGCTATACTGGAGAATCCAACAATCACCCATTTTAAAGTCGTAAAAGGATCATTCGCTATATAAAAGGTACAATTGATTTTGGCTTATTATACTCATTCTCTGATGATTACAAGCTTGTTGGATATAGCAATAACGATTGGAGTGGAGATTTAGATGATCGAAAGAGTACCTCTGAATTTGTATTCTTCATAGAAGACACTGTGAACAGCCAATTGTCAAATAAGCAGCCAATTGTCACACTTTCCACCTGTGAAGCTGAGCATGTAGCTGCTACTTCAGGTGTTTGCCATGCAATTTGGCTAAGAAATTTGTTGAAGGAGTTAGGTTTGTTCCAAATAGATCCAACTGAGATCTTTGTTGACAACAAGTCTGCAATTGCCCTATCAGAGAATTCAGTCTTCCATGATCGAAGTAAGCATATTGACACTCGCTACCATTTCATAAGGGGAGTGTATTGAAAGAAAGGATGTACAAATAAAGTATGTCAAATCTCAAGATCAAGCAGCTAATATATTTACGAAGCCATTGAAACAAGAAGATTTTATCAGATTGAGAAATTCATTGGGTGTTATGAAACAATTGGCTGTAGAAATCAAAGAAATTAACGGCGAAAGTGAGGGAGAACAAGTACAAGTACGAAAAAGAAGATTAAATGCATATTCTTACAGGGCATTGTTCAATCAAAATAAGAAGAATAAAGCCAAAGAACAAGTTGGTGATAATTTCACTAAACTCCTCGAGCAAGAAGACTTAGAGTCACAGAAACAAGTTTAAGGGGGAGTGTTGAAAAACAATAAACTTGTTTACAAAATAATAAGGTGTTGAGTTGTACATGACCCTCCATCATCATGCTTCATCATCATGGGTCTACAATGTTGAATGGAGGTTAGCTTTACACATTTGATGTCATTAAATGATTCCTTTAGAACATGTTAGGTGAGTGGAATATGTTTGGTATTATGATGAAAGGTTGGTGGAATGTGCTAGGTGATGTGTATTGTTATGATTATGTTTGTGTTTTATTCACTATAAATACCTATGCTATTGTGTTGTGAAATATAAGTATAAGAGTAAGAAATAATAAGAAGCATAACAAAGCCCCTGAGAGTGATTTGTAAGAGTGTGAGAATTGTTCTTATAATGTTCTTGAACTTTCTTTAATAAATTTTATGTTTCATCTTTTAAATTCTCTAACATAATTATCTGTTATTTGAGAAAAAAGAACTGTAATTATATATTAGTGACGATTTGGAAGATCATAATGGAAAAATAGATGGGATTGCGCGTGAAAAGAGTTAATATCTACTGGCAAAATTATAAACAAATGAGTAAATGCGCTCACCAACTGATAGCTTGGATGGCAGAGAAGTGCCTCATGTTCAATTTACTGTTCTGCACAGCAATTCAATGAGTTGCAGTAAAGACCCGAGCTGACGCCATTAATAAAACTTGCACTGGACTGCATTGCTGTTAGGTTTCAATTAATTTGTCAGCCCTGCTCCGCCCTGTGTGATCAGCACATTCACACATAGCCATACATTTTGTAGGTCCTTGAAACTTTTTTCATATCTTTGACTATTTCCTTGACCAGAGAGGTATCTTGATCACATCTAGGCCACGTCCCCCCATGCACGTACCTCAACCAGAAGGCACATCATCGTCAATGATCATCTTCAACTTTTATCTTCCTTACACGTATTTTCTTTCAGAAAAAAAAATTAATAACAAAAGTCGAATTATTTATTTATTTCTTGAAGATACAATACAGGAATTAAGTTGGTTCATTTGGATGGCATTGAGATATGATTTTGTGTTAAGAGGAAACAGACCTCGAGTCAGCAATAGTGAAGGAGAACGCCCAGACAAAATAAAAATGTGAATATAGTTTTTTTTTTTTCATAAAAAGAAATATAGAAAAAAAAAATAAAGCTCAAATTAAGTGATCATTACATTAACATCATTATTTATTGATTGTGATGCCAACAATTAAACATGAGTTGGCAATCTTAGGTAAAAATTATGATTTGAAGACCTTTTTGCTTGAATTCATGATTTTCTTTTTATAAATTATTATTAAAATAATGCTAATTCATAACAATATTCTATTATCAATTTTAAGATTCAGTTATTGATTCATCGAGTCCAACTAACATACAAAAAAGTATAAAAAAATATTTGGTGCTTCTAAAGAATTAAGTTCTTTAGTACTCCAAGAGACTGGAGCATTATTCAATATTTATTATCATAATTGGTTGAAGTATTCATGGCAATTAATGAATGAAAATAGAGCAGTGCTCTACGATCTCAAAACATTTCCACGGACATATTCTCAAGTTTAAGGCTGTAGGCCGACAAATTAATGTCCTAACTTTGATTACTGTAACATAATGCACGAGCTTCGATAACTTCATATGTAAACTTCATTTGCTTTAGCTGAAGTTCTATAACATCAGTCACGACCGTTAAAAAGACAGAAGAAGATAAAAGACACGAACAAATTATTTACGTCGATATCGTCTGAAGTAGAGAATTACATAACAATAACGTACCAGAAGCTCTCAAAGCTAAAAACAAAAGCAAACAGTAACTGAAATCCAAGTAAACGAACTATCACACCAACATGGCATTAAAACTAAATTTTCTTAATAACATGCATGAAAAACCTTAATTAATTAAAAGCAAGTAAAGAAACCCTAATGTCTTCTAAGGCTCCAACTATTTCAAGGGAAAGGAAGCACTCCAGTACCAGTACCAACTCCACCGGCAGCACCACCTCCAACGCCGCCACCAGCACCAGCACCACCGCCAACGCCGCCACCCAAGCCACCAACTCCACCAAGCCCACTCGCACCACCGAGCCCACCAGCACCACCGAGCCCACCGAGCCCACCGAGTCCACCCACTCCACCAATTCCTCCAAGCCCACCAGCGCCACCAAGGCCATTAACGCCGCCAAGACCGCCAACTCCACCAAAAGGAAGCCCGTTACCACCAATGCCGGAGAAGCCGCCAACACCGCCGTATGTTATAAAGTTCTTTTGATCATCAAGACCAGCACCAGTGGGCGCATTTTTGGCAGTGTTGTGCACCACTTGATCTTCATGATCACTGGGCGTGTTTCTTGCACTAGCGTGGACCGCTACTAGAGCAAGAGCAAGCATGACAGTGACACCCCACTTTGCCATCTCTCTGTGGTTATTTTTATTTTTATTTGTTACTATTGTGAATTTTTCTTCTTAGTACGTGTGAACTAATGTTGCGGGAGTCTCCTTATAAAGGCGAAGAGGGCATTGGAGGGGCAGTTGTGGGTAGTAAATAGAATTGAATGCGGGCAGCTTAGCTGGCACACTCACTCATGAGCTCTGCTGTTTGAAATATATATTTTCAAGTGTTTAGAGAGTAATAATGTTATAGGAGTGTTTACATTCGTTTAAATGCTTGGGATACTAGCTGAAAGAAAGTTACTGCAATGGCCAGGGTGGCAAATGCTAACAGAAATGAACATGCATGTCAGATATGGTGGTGACACATGAAGTGTTGATTAGGGATGTGACCTTTGGGCATATGATATGCAGAGAAACATTTACCCAACCAATCAAGTAATTTCATTTGGTTGGCAGAAAAGGGCCGATATTAAGCGATTGACTCAATTCTGGGTATTTCATCTTATCTTTTGAGTTTTGAGAGGAAATGCAAAAGCTTATAGAGCTGTGAAAAAGTAAAATTTTCCTGCATAGAAAATTGAAATGTTCTTGAGTTGCGGAGAAATAAGTAAAAAGTCATCGAGCCTTTTCAGTGAGCTATTGTAGTCAATAACTCTTAGGGGCAGGTGATCAATTCCAAACATCAAATTAATTTGCAAGAAATCTTTTTTTTTTTTTTTCTTGTTTCATCTTGGAATTGGGCTTTTTATATCAAACATTTTCTACTATCATTATACTTTTTATTTCACTAACTAAATTGCTTATCTACTCCTTATACAAAAATTTGCTTATCTCAACTAAATTTGTGTGTTTTGGTTACTTTACTCACTCACTTTGCCAATTTAGTTTTCTCTAACTAATAACTTTTGGTTAATTAATTAACATGAATTGGCAAGTTGATTTGATGGTAGAAACTGTCCAATCCCTTGGGAGCACTGTAGTTCAAGCGTTTGGAAAAAAGAAAATACTATTTGCAAAAAAAATTATAAAAGAATAAATTAATAAAATGAGGAATTTTGTAAAAAATAAAAATAAATTAAAAAATTGTCTTGTTCTTTTAGTGGTTTTATGCAATTCTTGTGCAAATAGCATTACTCTTGGAAAATTTTGAAGCAATTAATGGTTCTATAAAGGGTAAGTCGATTATTAAAGAATTGGATAGTTTTGTTCAATCTGACTGGTGTTTGTTAAATATAAAGTTTTTATTCAAATTTTTTAAGTTATTGTTGAGTTGTACTAAATATCGGTTGGCCAAGGAAAGTTAATTGAACTTATAAATTGAATCTATACCTAATAGCTTTATTTTTGGATTGGATACCTACACATTCTTAGTCCAACCCCCAAATATTTTCCTTACACTCCACCATTCCCAACTCTTTACAACTAAATTAGTAAATTGAGAGAATCATTTGGAGAAAATATTGGTCACTTGACTTAATAAACTACGGGAAATAAAAGAACATTTACAATGAAAAAGAAATCAGTTACAGGACATATAAATTCTTCACCATTTTTGGTTTTTCCTCTATATGTATTAGTATTTTTCAGCTATTGCACTGTTGGTTTTTTTTTTTCCTTTTCTTTTTTGCATTTCTCTTTGGTCTCTTGAAATGTTTGTGTCAATTGTGATAGTTGTTTCTTGTCTGTACGTATCTATGAGAAGAGTTCACTCGCTGAAACTAATTCCATTAGAATCCGGTTCTTCTCTTGCTTATTATCAATATTGTTTATTTAAGACTTTCATATTGGTGTGTTTGACATATTAATTCTTTCATAAAACGGGCCAAAATCACTTGAATTTCAAGTACTTTCAACTATTTTATAAATTTTTGGCTATTGTTAGAAAATAAAAGAAAATAAAACCTGCTATTCTAAACTGTGATAACTTTATTTAACAATAGTGGGAAAAGAAAAAAGAGAGGAAAAAAACGAAAACACACACACAACTTGAGTTTCATAGTGAAAATTGCTAGAATGACAAGTAAAGAAATTCTCTAACCTCTATCAATTGTAGTGACATATTTATCAACCACACATATATAATCAGCAGAAATATATTTTTTCAATCACATTATAAAATTGTTAATAATATTTATTATTCATAAGAACTTAGTAGAATCGTTTAGATTAACTTTGTGATGGCACAATCTACATATATGAGTCTAGTATGAATCTGATCTAATTTGAAATATTTAAAACAAAATTAGCGTATACTGATACAATGAACTTGAACTATGAAATGATGAGAAAGGAAATAATTTATATATATCATTACGTTATTGGGATTGTTTATTCCAGATTTAATTAAAAGGTTAATAATTAAGATATGTACTGCATTTTCAGCCTACGTTTCAAATGCTTATATCTTGGCATTATATTATGTCTACAACATCGATGGCTAAAATCAATTATATTATCAAATAGTCTGGATCTTGATATATAAGTCGAATCAGACGGATGTACTTTAAACATACACATCACATATGTTAAAACTGCAAATAACTTGAAAAAATTGACCGATTATTCAAAACACGACCCTTAAAAAAAAAAAAACACTCTCAACAACTTATAAAAAGTCAACAAAGGCTTACACAAAGCCAACTTGATCAACTGATATTTCCCTGAAACTAAAGAAGCATGAAATGAAATTTATTAAAACATCAAGGGTGGAGTAGACCACCACCACAGTCACTGCCACTTCCACCCCCAAGACCCCCTCCGGCACCTCCACCAAGTCCACCACCAATGCCGCCACCAGCGCCGCCACCAATTCCACCACCAAGGCCACCACCTGAACCACCACCGAGGCCACCTCCGAGGCCTCCAATGCCACCACCAGCCCCTCCTAAGCCACCAACTCCTCCTAGTAATCCAGTTGCACCACCGAGTCCACCCCCAATACCACCAATTCCACCAACTCCACCCCCGGCACCACCAGCGCCAACTCCAGCTACGCCGCCAACGCCACCGAATGCAACGAAGTTCTTTTGGTCATTGAGACCATTATTGTTGTTTTTAACGGGCTTGGGCACATCTCTAGCAGCTGCTGTGGTACTAGCATGTACAATTGCTAGAGCAAGTACTACCACAATATACCACCTTGCCATCTCTCTCTCTCTCTCTCTCTCTCTCTTTCACAGTGCAAGTAACTAAGCTCTTGCTACTCTGCTACTGTCAGTAGGTCTCGTTCCTTTTATAGACAAGATCAAGTTGCTGGGACAGTTGCTATTGTTAAATGACTATTAATGTGAGGGCCATATCAGTTCACGTCGTGCATTAACATTGCGGTGTGATTCTACATGTTCTGTGCTGTGAAGAACTCACAACAGCGAATAAGGAAAATTTATGATATACAGCCACGCATTGTTTACTGAGGATAAAAGATAATCTAAACTTTTTAGCCAACGTAGAGATAGGGATGCTAAAGCACGGTAAAAGAAATAACGAGTTACAAATGCAGCATGTGACTATTTAACATTAATTTAAGGAAAATCAGTCGGATTTTGACAGTAAATTGACACCATATATTATACGAATTTTACATAATTACATCACAGTACGATTTTATGGGTCTGGACGAGGCGCCCATAATATATAGCAACAAATCTATCTGTGAGTGACTGAAGTGAAACATTGACTCCTAACGGTTAAGTTTTTAGAAAATGACTGTCAATAATGCTCAATACATGGGTTGATGTATTTGTTAAATGCGTTGTCGGTTTAGTTAGTTGAGCATTGTTCATTTGCTCTACCAGAATTTAATTCATTTGTTACACAATTCTGCGGACATTGAAAAAAAAAAATTGTATTGTTCTAGGGAAAATTCATTCTCTTACATTCTGAGTGATGGTTCAAGAGTTTCTTCATTGGCATGTGTAGAAAACATTGGCTTTCAATCAATCGAAGGTTGATTAGTTTGATTCATATTAAGGCCAAAAATTCATAGAGACCGGATCTCTCCCCTCAGTTGTATTTCTCTTCTCCCTCCTCACTCAGAGCACCATTTCTGGGATCCAGATTTGGTACTGTGTATGTTAGAAAAGCCAACCATAATGTATGTTTAATTTCTGTCAAACCCTGTGTTGCTTAGGTTTGATTTAAAGAATAAAATTGGTTTAAAATTGAAAGATCTATAAAGAATTTTAATTATTGGTATTAAATAATTCATTAAAATCTGATTTTGTATATTTCTTGGAACTTACTTACATTCCACGATCTTAGTTCTTATTGGTATATATATATATAACAAATAAAATTTGAGTTTTGTCATAGATACAATGGTCAAGAAGCCATGGACAAAGTGTAATCCATCTTGTCCAATAAGGGAAATAAGTACAATGAAAATTTTGGCATCCGAGCATTTCCCTGAGCATATTACAAATCTTTCAAAATTTTAGAAATGTAATGAAAGCTATAAAAATGAAGTTAACAAAACAGCAATTAGGATTATTCAAGAATGATATATTTAGACGTTTTACAAAGATAGATACATATATATTTAGTGGTGCGATCGTGCACAACACGCTACTTAAGCAAGTACATGACGAATGTGATAAATATCAAACGTGATTTGAATTTGATGGCTAACTAGCACGGTTATCGATTATTGAGCGGTGTTAGCTACAAGACTTTGCTATAATGCATACGATATATATAGAAAAGCAAAAACTACAGCAAAACATAGGTTATGTGATTTGTATTTTTATGGTGATATAGGGGTTTTAAACTTTTATGATATGGATGACGTTGATGCATTGAAGATCACGTTATATTACTTTGCGAATAGAGTATTCAATGGAAGAAAAGATGAGCGTATACCGAATAAATTTTTGCTAAATGATGTCGATAATCTTAAATACTTTAGAAGTCTTCTATGGGGTTGTTTATCTTGGAGAACGGTATATGACAGCTTGGACATTGTATTGAATAAAAAATTACAACCTTTCCAGAGTGTCACTCTCAAAGAGATAAAGTACAACTTTTATGACTTTTGTCCTGTGATTCAGCTGTGTTGAAAAATATACAAGTTTATGGTTACTTTGTTTTGTACTTAACATGATTAAACTATTTTTTTCCTTAACTTTGTACATTCACTTGCTATAGGCCTAGTTGTTGAAAGTAATTAATAATTTTCTTGAGGAAAATTGGGTTATCTAAATAAATAAAATGACTCATCATATATTAAAGTAAGAAGACATTTATTCTTATAAAATAAGTTTTGCTGACGTGTATAAGTTTTTCAGCAATAAGACGCGTCATATAAGTATTACATAGAATTTTTGATTGGTTATAAAGATTTATTTAATAATTGAACAGTGCTTAACAATAACTTTAAGTTGCTTTATACACATGGGATTGTTAAAAAAAATTCAATTAGAGCACACGGAAAAAAGCATGCCAAATTGGAATAATGTAAAGGATTACAGAAAATCAATCCTACGTTGCGTTTGTAATGTGAGTAAATTATACTTTCAGCTATAATATTATTATTGAATCTTGAATTACTGCAAGTTTAATTGTTTGCATTATTTTTATTGCAGCATCACTCCAACATGACTAAGGCCACCCATTGAAGAGGACAAAGATAAGCTGCTAGTTGATGTTAAATATGAAGTAGACGATCAACCACGGGCATAGATGGAGGAAAATTGAGACTAGGCGAGGCAAATGTCTCATTTGAGATTTCGAAAAATATTTATGAAAGTAAAGTATAATGAACAAATCTCTTCTTTAAAAAAAAAAAAAAATACTAGTGTGTATAAGAGGTATGATATTTGACCTTCTCATTCTCAGTAGCCCTACTAATTATTTTTATATTAATATCTATTTTATTCTTATATGAAATGATTTAAAAAGAAAAATAACTTTTAAATGCACTTACATAATAATTTCTATTAATATTTAATTTAGCTAATATAACTTTTTAAATCCACTTTTTTTTACCTTTTTAAATTATTATTTTTCTCAAATATTGTATATTCTACTTTTGTAATCGTGGAATAAATTAATTTATAATATTCAATAGAGGATAATAAAGAATTATCAAATCTTTTCTTTATGGTTATAGCAACGACAGATAAAACCTTCAAAAATGAAAAAGAAAGAGAGAAATTATAACAATTATGATATTTTTTTTATTTTAAAATATATTTTATAGGTTTTATATGGTGGGTGCTTGGAAAAAAAGATAAAAATTATAATAAGGGTAAATTCAAGATTAGGTGGAGTTTGTTAAAAGATAAAAATTAGTTCAAAATTTTTAATGAAGTTAACTAAAAAATAAGAGCTGGTGAGGGATAACAATATCCGAGTTGGGGATCGACCTTCCTCGATTCTAAACCCGAAAACTAGTTTGCAGAACAAAACCTCGGAGATAAATCTAATTGTTTTGACTCGAGATTCGAGTTGGGTTAAACCCGAAAAATTCGAGTTTTCGGATTTTAGGTTTTAAACACTGGATCGCATTTTGGTAATATTTTTTAGTAGAGTTACGCTAAACAAACGAAATGAAGAAATAAGGTTAAAAATAAGATTAAAAATAATAGGGGTTACTGCCATTTCACGCGTTCATTTTGTTTCCCTTTGTGGCCTATAATTAATAAAATAAGATTAAAAAATGAAATAAATCAATGCTAATAAACTTGATCTACTCGCCCAACACATTATCCACACTCCTTGTTTGTGCAACTCACCTCATTCCCTTGTTCTCTCGTTCCCTTTATTTCCTTTCTCCATCCCCAACCAAGCTCTAAACAGTATCCGTTCTCATCCCAAATGCATGCTAATGATATGCTATCGATCGATCTACAACAGAGCCGCCACAGTGGGAAACGACCTGCTTTGGCCAAGTAATTATTATTATTATTATTATTTTCTTAATAAATTAATTGTTTATTTATTTTTATTAATTTTGATTGTTTAATTTATTAGTCAGATAGTGGATGGAATTGGTTTGAGTTTGTTCGTTGAATATTGACTTGGGGATGTTAAATAATTTTTAATTTGTAGTAATTTTACAGCAACTTATGATGCCTTGGGGAGGACTTTTGATATCCATTTCAAGTTTTTGTTTAGTTCTCTACCCATTTGTTCTCTGTCATTGCCACTTATTTGGTATTCTCTCACAAAATATTATTATATAATTGAAGGCTTTATCTTACCCAACATAGACTTGCGTATATCTGATTGCCTAGGCTGTGTTGGAGAATTTGAAGGATGAAACACAAAGTTTATTAAAGAAAATTTAAGAACATTATAAGAATAATTCACACATTCTCACAAATCGCTCTCAAGGGCTTTGTTATACTTCTTATGTTTTCTTACTCTTAGACTTATATTTCACAACACAATAGCATAGGTATTTATAGTGAATAAAACATAAACATAATCATAACAATACACATCACCTAGCACATTCCACCAACCTTTCATCATAACACCAAACATATTCCACTCACCTAACATGTTCTAAAGGAATCATTTAATGACATCAAATGTGTAAAGCTAACCTCCATTCAACATTTTAGACCCATGATGATGAAGCATGATGATGGAGGGTCATGTACAACTCAACACCTTATTATTTTGTAAACAAGTTTATTGTTTTTCAACACTCCCCCTTAAACTTGTTTCTGTGACTCTAAGTCTTCTTGCTCGAGGAGTTTAGTGAAATTATCACCAACTTGTTCTTTGGCTTTATTCTTCTTATTTTGATTGAACAATGCCCTGTAAGAATATGCATTTAATCTTCTTTTTCGTACTTGTACTTGTTCTCCCTCACTTTCGCCGTTAATTTCTTTGATTTCTACAGCCAATTGTTTCATAACACCCAATGAATTTCTCAATCTGATAAAATCTTCTTGTTTCAATGGCTTCGTAAATATATTAGCTGCTTGATCTTGAGATTTGACATACTTTATTTGTACATCCTTTCTTTCAATACACTCCCTTATGAAATGGTAGCGAGTGTCAATATGCTTACTTCGATCATGGAAGACTGAATTCTCTGATAGGGCAATTGCAGACTTGTTGTCAACAAAGATCTCAGTTGGATCTATTTGGAGCAAACCCAACTCTTTTAACAAATTTCTTAGCCAAATTGCATGGCAAACACCTGAAGTAGCAGCTACATACTCAGCTTCACAGGTGGAAAGTATGAAAATTGGCTGCTTCTTTGACATCCACGTGAAAGCAGTGTTTCCCATGAAGAATACAAATCCAGAGGTACTCTTTCGATCATCTAAATCTCCACTCCAATCACTATCGCTATATCCAACAAGCTTGTAATCATCGGAGAATGAGTATAATAAGCCAAAATTAATTGTACCTTTTATATAGCGAATGATTCTTTTTGCAGCTTTAAAATGGGTGATTGTTGGATTCTCCATATAGTGACTAACGAGCCCAACGACATAGAGAATGTCTGGCCTCGTACATGTCAAGTAACGCAAACTTCTAACAAGGCTCTTGAAAAAAATTGGATCAACTCTTTCTTCTTCGTCATGTTTGGACAATTTGACTCCGCATTCCATTGGCGTACTTACGGGCTTGCAACCATGAATCTTGAACTTCTTGAGTATTTCCCTTGCATAGCGTTCTTGGAAAATGAATATGCCTTCTTCCTTTTGCTTGACTTCAATGCCTAGGTAGTATGCCATTAGTCTAATGTCAGTCATCTCAAACTCTTTCACCATCACTCTCACAAACTCTTTAAATAAGTTTGGATTGCTTCCAGTGAAAATGAGATCATCCACGTACAGGCATACAATCAAGATGTCTCCATATTTGACTTTGACGTAGAGAGCATGTTCATGTGGGCATTTAGTAAAGCCATTCTCTTTGAAATATTTGTCGATTCTGTTATTCCATGCCCTTGGTGGTTGCTTTAACCCATAAAGTGCCTTCTTAAATCTCATAACTTTGTCTTCATATCCTTCCACCACATAGCCCAATGGCTGTTTGATGTAGACTTATTCTTTGAGAAATCCATTTAAGAAAGTAGATTTTACATCCATTTGATGAATCTTCCACTGTTTTTGGACTACTAAAGAAATGATTAGTCTTATAGTTTCCATTCAGGCTACTGAGGAGAAAATACCTCATCATAGTCGATGCGAGCTTTTTGACTATAGCCTTTTGCAACTAACCTCGCCTTGCCTTTCAATATCACCGTTGACATTTTTCTTCGTCTTGTAAACCTATTTGACACCGATGGCTTTGTGACCTTTGGAAAGTGTAGTAAGTTCCTAAGTGTCATTCTTCACTATGGTTTTGATTTCTTCATCCATTGCAATTCTTCATTTTTCATCTTATACAGCTTCTTCGAAGTAAACTGGCTCACAATCAACAAAGAGGCAAAATAGAGTGAGATTATCATGTCTCTCAGTTACCTCATAGAGATCTTGAAGACTCTTCGTGCGTTCTTCAGTTCTTTCATTTAAGAAAGATGGTGGTGAATCTCCATGTATGGTTGATGCTGGTGAGATAAGTGGACTAACCGGCTCCTGTTGTTCTTCTACTACTTGCTCCTTCATTGTCTGTTCATTTTCTTCAAAAGGAAAAAAATTGAAGTCATCCACACGAGAGCCTAAATCTCATTCTCCTTCTTCCTCAAAGATTACATCTCGGCTAATCACGATCTTTCTATTGTCTTGATTATACAACTTGTATCCTTTAGAATTAATGTCATAGCCGATGAAGATGAACTTCTCACTTTTATCATCCAGCTTGGCTCTTCTCTCGCCTGGTACATGTACATGGGCAATGCTTCCAAAAACTCTCAGATGGGTTATGCCAGGCTTTCTTCCACTCCATGCTTCTTGCGGTGTCTTGCCCCACACACTTCTTGTTGGAGATCGGTTGGATAAATAGATTGCATAAGCAACAGCTTCACCCTAAAATTCTTTGGGTAGTCTTTTGTTCTTGAGCATACTTCTCGCCATGTCGAGGATAGTTCTGTTCTTTCTTTCTGCAACACCATTTTGTTAGGGGGATCTCGGAACTGTCAAAGGGTGTCGTATTCCATTTTCGTCACAAAACTTCACAAATTCTTTGAAGTGAACTCTCCACATCGATCGGATCTCATGGCTTTGATTTGGTGTCCACTTGCTTTCTCCACTGCAACTTTGAATTTCTTGAAAACTTCAAAACTTCGATTTACGCTTTAAAAATACACCCAAGTTTTTCTTGAAAAATCATCTATGAAAAGAAGGAAGTAGTTACTTTTACCAAGAGAGGTTGACTTGAATGGACCGCATACATCAGTATGAATAAGCTCGAGTGGCTTCCGAGCTCTTGAGTTTGACTCATTTGGAAAACTCTTTCTAAATTGCTTGTCAAGTAAACATCCTTCACAAACTTGATTAGGATGATTGATTGAAGATAGACCTTTCACCATGTTCTTTCTTGATAGTAGCTCTAGTCCACCAAAGTTAAGATGTCCATATCGAAGATGCCAAATCCAAGTTTGATCTTTATGACAACCATTGAAACACTTTGCAACATCATTTTGAATATTTAAAGGAAACATTCTATTCTTCGACATTCTCACTTTTGTAATTAGGTTTCCTTTGTCATCTCTTTAAAAAAGACTATAATATTTAAGATGAATATCATAGCATTTTTCTAAAAGTTGACCTAAACTTAGAATGTTGCTTTTCATATTGGGCACATAGTAAACATTTAAAATTAGTTGGTGGCTACCATCTTTTAAAATTAGTTGCTTCACTGGTACTTTTGAATCATCTCCAAAAGTGACGCTACTATTCACTGATTCATTTATCTCTACAAACATGCTTCTATTTCCGCTCATGTGATTGCTAGCACCTGTGTCAAGATACCAAGTATTTTCTTGACCTCCATTATTGTCATTACGTGCTAGTAAAAGTGTGCTATCTCCATCATTCTTCTCTTGACATAATTCACTTTCTCATCTACTATGTTGCTTGGAATTCTACACTCTGAAGCATAATGCCCAAACTTTTGACAATTATAGCACTGCACTTGAGATTTTTCATACCTCGATCTTGGATTGTTTCTTCCTCGCCCTTTGTTTGAGCTTTCTCCTCTTTCATTATTGAAGAAGTTTTTGTTGTTGAAATTCCAGCCTCGTCCATGACCACGACCTCTACCTCGTCCTCAGCCTCTTCCTAGGACATAATGCCTTCTCTCGTTGCTGAAGCTTTCTTCTCTTTTCTTTGGATTAATTTCCATCTTGAAGAGTTATTCTTCGATCCCTTACTTCTTCTTCAGCTTTTCTTCATAAGCTTGCAACCTTCCTTGAAGTTGTTCGATCGTCATAGCCTCCAAATCTTTAGTCTCTTCTATTGTTACTACAATGTGGTTAAACTTGAAATCTACTGATCGAAGTATGTTCTCAATAATCCTTAGTTCTCTCAACTCTTCACTATTTCTTTTTAATTCATTAGCAATAGGCACAACTCTAGTAAAGTAATCAAAAATTGATTCTGATACTTTCATGTGTAATGACTCAAATTCACCTCTTAGTGTTTGAAGACGGCATTTCTTAACTTGTTCCACTCCTTTGTAAGAGGTTTCTAACTTCTCCCACACTTCCTTTGAGGATGTTGCGCCGATGATCTTTTCAAAAGCATCTTCATCTAATGATTGAAAGATGAGATACTTTGCTTTGTTCTCTTTCTTCTTTAAGTCTTTCAAATTCTCCTTTTGTCGCATGATTAAAGTACCTTCATTTTCCGGTACTATAAAGCCATTTTCATGACTTCCACACATCGTGTGCACCCAATAGAGCCTTCATTTTGATGCTCCAATTGTCAAATTTGCTCCCTTTCAATTGTGGAACTTGAAATGACATCATACCACCATTTGCCATATCTCACAAATCGAGTGAGAATTTGAAGATTCTGAATGCACGAATGAATCCAGAATGTCAAAAAATCTTTGGGAGGTCTTGGGTCAACTTTGGTCAACGGTCGGTTCGGGTGACTGACTCGGTTCGGCTTGATCCGGCTTGATTCGGACTGGTCCGGCTCGGCCTAGTTTGGCTCAATACGTTTTAACTCGGTGAGTCAACTCAGTTTCTGGATGGTAAACTTCCGATGGCAATTTCGGGCTCGTCCGAACTCCGATCAGGCTGATTCTTGTGATGTTGCGTTCGTCTCATCGAGAGCTTCGATTTGATATGCTACACGACTATTTTATCCTCCAAACCTATCTCTGATACCACTTTGTTGGAGAATTTGAAGGATGAAACACAAAGTTTATTAGAGAAAGTTCAACATTACAAGAACAATTCACACACTCTCACAAATCGCTCTCAGGGGCTTTGTTATACTTCTTATGCTTTCTTACTCTTAAACTTATATTTCACAACACAATAGCATAAGTATTTATAGTGAATAAAACATAAAAATAATCATAACAATACACATCACCTAACACATTCCATCAACCTTTCATCATAACACCAAACATATTCCACTCACCTAACATGCTCTAAAGAAATCCTTTAATGATATCAAATGTGTAAAGCTAACATTCACTCAATATTGTAGACCCATGATGATGAAGCATGATGATGGAGGGTCATGTACAACTCAACACCTTATTATTTTGTAAACAAGTTTATTGTTTTCAACAGGCTGATTGTCATGCACAGATAGTATTAGCAGTCTTTAGTCCCACTTCTGATTGTAGCAATTAAGGTTTTTTTTTTTTTTCAATGATGTATACATAATAGGTGACAATAATTAGATGAATCCAATCTTGAGGCCTTATGAATCTTTATTTTTCTTTTAGGTAAAATAATGGTCATATTATCTGCTTATTTGTATATTCTAATGACAAGATTTTTTTTTTTAATTAAATGAATTTAAGGTAAAACTTCAATTTGCTTGATTGCTTGATTGTTGAGGCTTCTTTGTTGAATACTGAATTGCTTTTATTTTTATAATATGCAAGTTTAAAAGAAAATATATTCTTAATTTAATTACAGAGAAAAGTGAAAGCTAGGAACTGATTTTGGCTTTTGATGGGCAAGAAATAATAGTATGAGCTTTTTTTTTTTAAGTTAATATTCAGATTAGATGTGTTCTGAAAGTTGATCCTGTAGAAATAAAAAGGTAAATTTAAGTAATTGGTTGACTTTGGTGTCATTCATATTGATTCTGTGATGAAATGATCTAGGAGCTTTTCTTTGGCATAATTAGGGAGCTTTTAAGAATGTTCTTGTTGTTGTGGTGATGGTTGCACTAGTGCTTTTCATTGTATTCAGTGCAAAAAGGCTGACTTGGTAATTTAACATAATTTAAGCATGAATGGCCAACAACTTGTGCATGTTTTTCTTAAAATTAGTTATTTAGCAAAAATACTTATTGATTTTGTTTTGTTTTATTTTTGGTAAAACTACTTATTTTAGGGTGTTACTATGTGTCCTATGCAGGTTCCAAATTTATTACTTCTAATTGCCAACTTAAAGAGAATTTTTTCAACATAAAATTTGTCTTGTGAATATTTATACTCCATCATTTAGTTCCTTATTTTCTCAAGTTCAACATAATTTTCTTAGTGATGTTGATGGCTAAGTCAGACGTTGCTTAATATGGAGTGTAATTGTTGAGGCTTTTAAAGATAGTTTACAGAAGTTTTGCTCGTCATTGGAGCCTATTCTTGGGAGGGTGGTAAGATTGAATACTTTAAACTACTTATAAAGAAGTTTCTGTGATGCTTGGTCAGAGATGCAAGTTAATGAAGTGCTGAATTTTTTTTTTTTAATCGGGAAGCTTGTGTACAATGTTAATGATTCTGCATCTTTATTGTCTTTGACTTTGAATAGGTGAGTGAAGAAGTGGAAGGTACTTTAGCAAAATTAGGCCCTGCAAAGCTTACGGGGAGGTATGAAATCTATTCCTCATCCTATAACAACATAATTTATAATAATGTAATATCATAACCAAAATCTATCTTTATTATTCAAAATTTATTTGTTCTTACTAATGTGTTGGGGATTGCATATAATTACGAATGCAAATTTTAATTTGGACATATAATATTTTATTTGAATTTTCTCAATATAGAAACCAAATGCCTACTCAAACCTGTAATGTTGTTTTTAAAGGACGAAAGCCGGGCATTTATAAATCTTAGCCTGAATGCCAGAAGCAGGTAAATGGATTCAAATGTAATGCTTATAAATCTTTATTGGATGCTGAAACAACATACAATGAGTACAAACAAGTGCATTACCAATTGCCAGAGACGTCTAACACCATAGAAACTACAAAATCTATATTGGAAACACACGAAAAAGAGGTGCAAATTGAAATGCCTGCATGCGACAAAGCTTACAAACTGATAAAGTCGGAAATGATTGTAGTATTATGCATATTTTATGCACTGTATGTTGTATTTTAGGAATAATGATTGCTTATATATTTTGCATAAATGAATAGATTGTATCTCTTGTTATGTATGAATTGCAATGTTTAAACAAAATTATCGTTATTCTCATTGTCATTTGTATTATGTGTTCTTAATTTAAAATTGCAACCGCTTACATATCTAGAAATATTATGTGTATCAAAAGAGACAACAATAATAAAATAATACAGAAGTCGCCAAATCTAACATGTATCATTAATCCATCATATTACAATTTAAAGTTCATCACTACATTTAAAGTTCATCATAATAATTTAAAATTTATCACTACAACTTAAAATTCATCACTATAATTTAAAGCCAAAATCGAAGTCAAGCATCATCATTGTTATCTTCATTACATTGTTGATGTAGTAATTGCTAGAAATTCTCACTTTGAGATCATTTATAAGCCATCGAAGGAGAAGAATAATGCGACTGCAAAGCATGTGGTAGGACTGGTTGTTATAATACACAAAAATAAACATCATATTACATTTTTAGAAATATTAAAATATAAACAACTTTCTGGGTGCCAATTATAAGAAAATAACTTATAAATATTATTTCCACCAAATTGGGATGGGTATATAAGTACCTAATCAAATAATAAATACATGTAAGATTCATATTAAAATCGTAAAATTAAAATTTTAAAAATTTAATTCTTACATTGTAGTAGCCTAAAGTGTCATATTGGTTGAGATTTCTATTAACAGTACTTCCCTCTTGTAACATCTACATATGCTTAACCTTATACTTAATTATTTATTCCCAAAATAAAAGAAAAGTTTAAAATAAAAATTCACAAAACTTACAATGGCCATGTTGCTCTCCCGTGTGGATATTTCATTGGGCACATAACAAAACGATGGAGCGTTTTCTTATAAATTTCGTAAGATTATCAAAGATAATTAAATTAAGACCAAATTAAATTAAAAATATATATTTGTATTTAAACAAACTTTTTTTTTTGCAGCCTTATTCTTTTGAACACATTTCTTACGAATTGAAGATTTTTTCATTAGACAAGGGGATGACTTTTCCGACGTGTTACAATTGGATCATTCAGTACAAGTTCAACATTGTTGCTGCTACAACTTCCTTCTCTAGTAATAGTTTTTTCCAAACTTTCACTGTGAATTTACTTGTTGCTGCTACAACTTACTCCACCAGTAACAATCTTGTCCACACTTGCATAACATATTTGCTTGGGCAGATCTCTCATTGCTTTCTCAATCCAATCCAATACAATTTTGTAACTACTTTCATTATCAGAGGCTATGTCTGCAACCTCACTGAAAGCAGTACAGATTTTGTCATATATTTCCTGTGGGATGGATAAATTCTACACATTATAACTAACTTTTACCTTACTATAGCATCTCCTCACATCTTTCCTCCACCTTAATAAAATATATATTTTTAGAAATAATTCAACAGCGTTATGTATCAACACTGCAAGGGTATATATGCAAAGAATCCCTCAAAATTGAAACTTTTGAACATATATAACTAACTTTACACTTAGCTTCTTAAAAAATAACTTTTCGAAGATTTTTTTCTTGCCTTGCCCATATAATTCACTTATTTCATATATTGATCCCACATTATCCAATATATCACAATACATCAATAAAATTAATTCTTGTTGGAATTCTTTAAACTTAGAAATAATGTACACCTCTTCAACTTGCTTCTTTATCTCATATCTTGTTACACATAAAGTCTTTTTACTAAAACATTTGACATCTGCTTGCTATTTTAATTCGGCTTTCCTTTTCAATGCATTTCATATGACTTCACAAACTACTTCAAATTTATTTTTGAGTTAACAAACCTATCAAAAAATACATTTATATTTTCACTTTGTTGAGTAGTTAACATACCTACCCAAAAACAATCTTTCAAATAACATGGAACCCAATGATGTCTCTCATCATATAATTCATTTAACCAATCATTATCCTATAAATTATATTCCGTAATCATGTCATGCCAAGCTTCCTCGAATGCAATAAAACTCAGTGAATTATAAACAGCCGAAAGCAACGAAGAAACAATACATTCACGTTCTTTAAAAGCCCTAACTTCTCAGATACATTCTCATTATATGTCATAAACATCATCGATGCCCAGTAGTAGGGAACACGTTTTCTATTACTTTTTGCATTACTTTGTCTTGGTCTGTAATTATGTAAAGGGAAGGGGAATTGGACATACATGCAAGCCACGCCTCAAATAACCATGTAAATGTCTTCGTATTCTCTTATAAAATCAATTCATATCCTAACAAAAAAGATTGGCCATGATGATTAACCCCGATAAAGGGAATGAATGACATGTCATACTTATTGGTAAGATACGTAGTGTCAAATGTGATGACGTCTCTAAAATATTTGTAAGCTGCTCTACTCTTTAAATCTACCCAAAATACATTTTTTAATCGATCCTGCTAATCCAAATCAATGCTAAAAAAAAACCCTTACATTATGCTTCCTTTTTCAGGAAATACTTTAAAAACGACACAGCCTTTCCTTCTTTAAACTGTAATCGTAATGTTTTGTCAACAAAATTTCTACAATCTTTCTCTAAGAATGAGACATTTTCATACCCATCAGCTTTAACAACAATAAAATTAAAATTTTGTGTTGTTTTAATTCCAGCACAATCATTCATTTCAATTCATTTTTTGTATTTGCACTAATTCTGCGATTACAAGAGAAATATCTAACTTTATTTGGACTCAATTCGTGATTGTGTTGAAGATTTAAAATTCAAAAAAATCTATTTTCTGTCTTCATTTAGACAACCTCTAATTTTAGCATCACAACTATTCTTCACAATAAGTTTCGGCACCACTATAACAGTAGATTTACTTTCCAACTTATTGTTATAGCCATATGCAAATATCGTTTATTTTAGAATTTTATTACTCCATTTCTCAGTGTAGGCTTTATAAAATGCAAGTACCTCTTTATGACAATCAAATAACATCCCAAGAGCTGGCTCATATTTTATCTATTGCACATTTTCAACCACATTATTGGTTCATGTTTCTTGTAACTCTTCAAATGCATGCTCATTTTCTAAATTCTCCATTTCTAGAAAATAATTAACATTTCTATTAAAAATAAGTAATTAAAAACTTTTATAACATTTTTGTCAGGTAAAAAAAATTCTAAGTAAAAAAAAATTCTAACAATTTAAATATATAATACATATTCTGCAATTTTTTTACATTTAATTCATTATTTTCTAACAATTTAAATTTATAAAAATTTTATATATTTCAAACAAAAACTTTCTAACAATTTAAAAATATCTAAATCTAATAATTTAAATGTATAAAACACATCCACTAATTTTTATAAGTTTCAAACTATTACTTTCTAATAATTTAAACTAAAAAAAATTCTCACAATTTAAATATATAAAACATATCTACAACTTAATTATATTTGAATGTAATGAAAAAGAGACTGTTACCAATTATTGGTTACAATTTCATCAAAATTGTTGGCAGTTGTTGGCGTGGTCTTTGGCACCAAATGCAGATCTCAGTGATAATGGCCATTGGTTTTATTTCACTTTTCCCTATGTTAACGCAAAGGACAATCTCAGTGATAATGGTTGGGTGATAATGCCCTTTTGTCTTCTGTATTTTATCATTACTTTTCATTATTTAATGTTTCCCAACGCTACTTTAATGTTTACTTTTTATTATTTTATCATTTCCTTATTATTTATTGTTTTAAAACAAAAAAAAAAAGAATGAAAGTGGGAACGCATGAAACGACAACAGGCCACTGTCGTTTTTGGCGTCCTTCTTTCGCTTTTTGTTCGTTCAATTTTTCCTTTTAATATTGGAACTATTTAAAATTTAAATAAAAAATGGCAATAAACAAAGAAAAAAGAAACACAAATAAAGAAACAATTCAAATGAACAAGCAACCCACCTAAAAAAAAAAATAAAAAGTTTAACAATACACATATACCAAAATTAAAACTTTAACAAAACCCAATTACCAAACTTTAAACTTTAGTTTAAAAAAGTGGCAATCAACAAAGAAAAAAGAAACAAGACCCACAATTGAGGAGAGCAAACGTGGACATTCTAAAGCCCTTCATGAACCAAAACTTCAAGACAAACAAGGCCATGAAACTTAATTCCATCCCCATTTGTGACCAAAACCATAGGCTTTGAACTATCAACATCCTCCGTAGAATTAAAAGTGGGGGCTCTGTTGAGAAGAGGAAATGGTGGCTGATGATGATGATAAGAAGCTACGCAGGTCTAGTCGTGTAGCCAAACCCAACAACAAGTACATGGAATATGCATGAGCATGTCATTAGCCATGCAATGTTTGAGATGGAATATGCATGGGCACGTCATTAGCCATGCAACGTTTGAGATAATGTTCTGGAGCTGACTTCTTCAAATTAGCCGTTGCTTATTTGGTGGAGATCTTTCATGCAATTATTTGTTTTATATTTTAGAATAATAGTCAAGTTATTGAGATGTTGTTAACAACTTGATTTAGCTAGCTTTGTTCAAGTCTTGTTTCACGGCTACAATAGCAAGAAAATTAGTTTTGTATAAATAAGTTCTTTTATTTAATAAAAGGGAGAACAGATTCTTAATTCAAAACAATACTTGTGGTAGTTTTCACCCAAAGAAGAACAAACAATTTATTTGTCAATTTTGTTAGCTTTGACTGGGACCTCTATTAGTGGTATCAGAGCAGGATAGGATGGTAACCAACAAAGAGCATATCGAGCGAGTAGAAGTAGAGGTCAGGGAAATACAAGACAAGATGCAATGGATGGAAGTAGGGATCAACGACAAATTGGCACTCATTGAGGCAACATTAAGCAAGCTTACGGACTCAATTAACACTTCAAGAGAGTCGCCAAGTAACAACAACAATACTGCATCTTCACGACCTAGCCGAGAGGTCGGTACAAGAGGGCCTCAACAATTCCAATCCAAGATAGCAAAACTGGAATTCCCTCGCTATTTCGGTGACGACCCCATCGAATGGCTCAATCGTGCTAGTCAATTCTTCGAATACCAAGAATCAACAGACGATCAGAAAGTGGTTCTAGCATCATTCCACTTGGAGGGGGAAGCAAATCAGTGGTGGCAGTGGCTTCGAAGATCTTATCAAGATGAAGACAAAGTTGTGACTTGGGAGGTGTTTGTAGAGGAATTATGGGCAAGGTTTGGATCGACGGACTGTGAGGACTTCGACAAGGCTATCTCACGCATTAAACAAACTGGTACTCTCCGTGACTACCAAAAGGAGTTTGAACGACTCGGAAACCATGTTCAAGGTTGGACGCAGAAGGCACTTGTTGGCACATTCATGGGAGGGCTGAAACCAGAGATATCTGAAGAAATTCGGCTCTTAAGGAAGCAATCAGCCTAACAAGAATGAAGGATGAGCAACTGACTCGACAACGGAGACTGCTGAGATCACCAATCTTCAATTGTTCACCAACAGCACAAGTCACCAACCAACGTGCCTTACTAACAACACCCTTTAAGAGACTTTCTTTGGAGGAGTTACAAAAACGCAGGTCACAAGGATTATGTTTTAACTGCAATGAAAAATTCTCTGCAGGTCATAAGTACACAAAGGCGCAATTGTTAATCTTAGAAGCGGATGATAACCAAGAGTCTACAGAAACAATGTAACAAAAGTATGAGACAGAAGAGCACGACAAACCTAAAATAACACTCTATGCTTTGACGGGCTGGGCTGCTCCTCGGACCATGCGGGTGAAAGCTAAGATTGGGCCACACAAGATTATTGTACTGGTGAATAACGGCTCAACACACAATTTTATCAACTCGCGTTTGGCTAATATGCTTCAGCTCCCAGTTCAACCAACATCAGCGTTTCCAGTAAAAGTGGCCAATGGAGAGAAAGTTATTTGCTAAGGAAAACATGACAAGGTACATGTTTTAATTTAGGGCATCCCTTTTGAACTCACTTTCTACTCATTACCGATTACAGGACTTGACATAGTGCTAGGTGTCCAATGGCTTGAAAGCTTAGGGTCGGTGGTCTGCAATTGGAAACAACTAACAATGGACTTCCATTAGGATAATGCTAAGCGGCGGTTGCAAGGGCTGGATCCATAGACAATTCAAGCTACAACAATATCTAAAGTCACCAAAGATATGAAACTAGGGCACAATGTATTTGCTATATGTTTCTCTTTAAAGACCGAGGAATCATTTGCAATAGCACCGGCCAGTATGAAGAGTTTGCTCGAAGAATATTCTGAGCTGTTCATAGAGCCCAAACAACTTCCACCAGTACGGGAAATCAACCACCGAATCACTCTTAAGGAAGGAACAGGACCAATTAATGTAAGACCTTACCGAGTACGCTTTATTTCCAAAAGCGAGATTGAGAAACAAATGAATGAAATCATCGTCTTCGGACTTATTCGACCAAGCACCACCCTTTTCATCACCGAGTACTCCTAGTCAAGAAAAAGATAAGCAGTTGGAGGTTTTGTCTCGACTACATAGCACTCAATGGGGTTACAGTAAAAGATAGATTTCCAATACCAACAATAGAAGACATGTTAGATGAATTGCATGGCGCATCATATTTCACCAAACTGGACCTTAGAGCCGGCTACCATCAAGTACGGATAAACTCCTCAGATATACATAAGACGGCTTTTCGCACACACAATGGCCATTATGAATATCTGGTGATGTCGTTCGGCTTATGCAACGCTCCTTCTACTTTTCAAGCAATTATGAATGCTATTTTTCATTCACATCTTCGAAAATTTATATTAGTATTTTTTGAATACATCTTGATTTATAGTCCCACGTGGGAATGTCATCTGAAACATGTTAGACAGGCCTTGGAAATTCTTAAACAGCAGCAATTTTTTGTAAAGGCTAGCAAGTGCAATTTTGGCCAGCAAGAACTAGAATATTTGGGGCATATTGTCACTTGCCATAGTGTGAAGGTGGATGAACGAAAAATTACGGCAATGGTGTCATGGCCAACGCCTCGGAATATTACCGAGCTAAGGGGATTTTTGGGCCTCATCGGCTATTATCGCAATTTTGTTTGTGGGTATGGCCTGTTAGCCAAACCCTTGACCAATCTGCTTAAGAAAGGTCAATTCAAGTGGAATACTGAAGTAGCAGTAGTATTCGAGCAATTGAAATTCGCTGTGACTCAAACTCTAGTACTTTTTATGCCTAATTTTAACGATGTTTTTGTTATTGAAACTGATGCGTCAGGTGATGGTATAGGAGCAATACTGCAGCAAAACAACAAGCCAATCGTTTACATAAGTCGAGCATTGGGTGTAACAAAAAGACTTGGTCGACATATGCAAAAGAGATGCTGGCAGTGGTAGAGGCAGTGCGATTATGGAGGCCTTATTTATTGAGGCAACGATTTGTGATACAAACAGATCAGAAAAGCTTCAAATATCTCTTGGAGCAGAAGATAACAACTCCCGATCAACAACGACGAATGGTCAAACTCGTGGGTTACGATTATGAAATCCGATCATCGTCCGGTAAGGAAAATCTTGCTACCGATGCACTCTCTAGAAGAACTGACAGCCCAACTCTTAATCATCTTTTTCCACCGCATGTGTCACTATGGGGAGAAATTAAAAAGGCTATGTATAAATATGACTATTTAAAGAAGATTGCGCAGCAAGCTGAGACTCAACCTGACGGCCCTTACACAATAAAGAACGAACTCTTATTTTTCAAAGGCAAGGTAGTAGTTCCGCAGAAGATGCGTGACTTCTTATTATTTGAGGCCCACAATACGAAGATAGGAGGGCATTCCAGAGTCCTTCGCACTTACAAACGCCTAGCGCAACAATTTTATTGGCCCTTAATGTTCCAATTCGTTCAAGATTATGTAAGTAAGTGCATTGTTTGCCAAAAGACTAAGAGTGAAATGTTGCAACCAGCAGGGCTTCTTCAACCGCTGTCTGTTCCTTGCCAAGTGTAGGAGGATATTTCTTTAGATTTTATTGAAGGGCTGCCTAATTCACAAGGAAGAGATACAATATTTGTGATAGTCGACAAGCTCAGCAAATACGCACACTTCCTTTCCTTGTCCTACCCATTAAATGCTAAATCTGTTGCTGAAAGATTTATTGAAGGAGTGGTAAAACTCCACGGCATGCCCAGGAGTATTGTAAGTGATCGGGATCCATTATTTATTAGCAAATTTTAGAATGAATTTTTTACACTTTTAGGCACAAAATTGAAAATGAGTTCAGCCTATCATCCACAAACGAACGGCCAAACTGAAGTTGTTAACAGATGTTTGGAGCAATATTTGCTCTGCTTTGTGCACCAGTGGCCGCACAAGTGGAACATGTATCTGCCGTGGGCTGAGTTTTGGTATAATACCACTTTTCATGTATCCACTGGAATGACCCATTTTCAAGCTCTCTATGGTCGGCCTTCTCCTTCTGTTCTTATATATTCGATCGGGTCTTCTCTGGTTCATGAAGTCGATCGAGCCTTATAAACCAGAGATGAGTTATTGCGGCAACTAAAATCTAACCTTGCTACAGCGGCTAATCGGATGAAACAAACGGCAGACAAGAAAAGATGGGATGTTGAATTCAAAGAAGGAGACATGGTGTATTTGCGCTTGCATCCGTACAGGCAATCCTCAGTTTTCAAACGTGCACATCAAAAATTAAGTAGCAGGTATTTTGGACCATATCAAATAATTCAAAATGTGGGGCCTGTCGCTTATAAGCTCCAGTTACCAGAGGGAGCCAAGGTCCATTCTACATTTTATGTTTCATTACTAAAGAAAGCAGTAGGAGATTCGACAGAAAGCAGCACATATTTACCTCCTATAGATGATGAAGATGTACTAGCTTTGGAGCATAAATCAGTTCTAGACACTAGGTAGCTTAAAAGAGGCGGTAATGTTATTGAGCAAAGTCTAATTCAATGGGGCAAACTACCTATGAAAAAGGCCACTTGAGAAGATACTGCCGTCATTAAGCAGCGGTTTCCTTCGCTGACCCTTGAGAACAAAGGTCCTCTTCTACGGGGGAGGAATGATAAGAAGCTACGAAGGTCTAGTCGTGTAGCCAAACCCAACAGCAAGTACATGGAATATGCATGAGCACGTCATTAGCCATGCAATGTTTGAGATGGAATATGCATGGGCACGTCATTAGCCATGCAATGTTTGAGATAATGTTCTGGAGCTGACTTCTTCAAATTAGTCGTTGCTTATTTGGTGGAGATCTTTCATGCAATTATTTATTTTATATTTTAGAATAATAGTCAGGTTGTTCAGATGTTGTTAACAACTTGATTTAGCTAGCTTTGTTCAAGCCTTGTTTCACGGCTACAATAGCAAGAAAATTAGTTTTGTATAAATAAGTTCTTTTATTCAATAAAGAGGAGAACAGATTCTTAATTCAAAATAATACTTATGGTACATGCAATTATTTGTTTTATATTTTAGAATAATAGTCAGGTTGTTGAGATGTTGTTAACAACTTGATTTAGTTAGCTTTGTTCAAGCCTTGTTTCACGGCTACAATAGCAAGAAAATTAGTTTTGTATAAATAAGTTCTTTTATTCAATAAAGGGAAGAGCAGATTCTTAATTCAAAACAATACTTGTGGTAGTTCTTACCTAAAGAAGAACAAACAATTTATTTGTCAATTTTGCTAGCTTTGACTGGGACCTCTATTAGATGATGAACACAATAGCGATCGCAAAGATGGTGTTTAGCCCATATCATAGCTGTTGTTTATTGGTTGCAATGATGATGAACACTACTGCAAAGGACAAAGTGGCGAGTGGCGAGTGGCGGCGATGTTTTTTTTTTCATTAAGAGAAGAGGAAATTGTTAGCTAGCGGCCTACATTTATGAATTCCACACCAGGGCTTGGGCTGATTTTTTTAAAACTTTTCTATTTATATTAAAAATAATTTTAAAAAATTAATATTAAAATAAAGATATACGAGTTACAGATAACAAATTGAATAAGCCGATGCCAGTCTAACAGTTCTACCAGTAAAGAAAGAAGGGGAAGAAGCATGTAGGGATAGATAGAATTTGGTAGGGAAAAAAAGTGCTTTGTTGGACTTGTTCCCAGGTTTTAGAATCAAAGATATTTCAACGAGTTGATTTTCTACTAAAAAAATCGTGCTATTTGTCGATCAATGTGAAAACTCTCGCTTTATGCTTGAGAAACAACCTTCCTGGTAATCTTTTTCATGAATAGAATGGTGGAACTAAACAACTGAATACTGGGAATTCCAAAAGAAGGATCTTCAGAGGTAAATATCTGGCATTGAGCCTGCCTATCATAAGTATGAGTTAGGGGAGCAATCGCGAGACAAATACCCAATGGAGGGTGAAAAAGCTTTTCTACACGAACTACGCAACCTTATGTCTTACAGCCTGAGTTCTGTTTTCCCACACACCCGCTCTTGCAAGGCTAGCCGGGAGGGAGGTGGCGAAATCTCATTCCAGAAGTGAAGCTAGTCATTTACCCATTGGTAACCTATACAATATATATACTATGAGTATAGAAAGGAAATCCTGATCGGTTTCTCAAAGAATCCAATTTTGTTGTTGCATCTTCCTCGCCCGATGACTAAGCTATTTAGCCAACTTTTGAAACTGTACCAACCACTACTTTTCTTAGAACCTCACACTTTCAAGAGAAAATTATTAATGGCAGGTAGGTAAGTACATGATTAGGCATCCCTAGATGAGAGGTACAATCTTTCTCAGGCATGATTATCCGCCAATGAAAACTAGGAAAGCTATAACCCTCCACTAGAAGATAAGCAAGTCTGATACGTACGAGGGGTTGGCCAGAAGGAAGAGAAACAAGTGAAAGAAAGAAAGGTTGAGAAATCCATGGTTGGCATTCAAGGTTTAATTGTTTGATAGAAGGGAGGAAGCGGTTTATTTATCAATCTTCCAACCCTTCTTTCTGTTATTTGATGTTATTACATCGCCTTGTCATCTGTTCCCCTCTTAATGGATTCTTATGTCCTTGGGGGTTCGGGTGACAGGCAGATGTGGGAAAGGTTGGGGCACCTTCCTAGAGTATTTAAGCGGTTGGGCGAGGGCTCATGCAACCAAACATTAATGAATTCATTAGCATTTCTCTTGGGTTCATTGGAGTCTCGGGTAAGGCCAAGAGAGGGAGAGAGCGGTCACTCGAACTCATTGATTCGGAGACAATATTTGGTAATTGTAGTGCTTGCCAGGCGAGGTATGCTTTAGGAGTGAGAGTAAGCAGTTTTCTTTCTTGAGTTCGCAGCGTACCCACCTTACTGAGTACGAGAGACCTCTGCTCAAGAATAGGAATTGACTCTTAGTAGATAACGAGAATCGATGTTTTTGACATCACTAAGAGAAAGCCAAAACCTCTTTGTTTGAAGCTTTTCCAAAAATCTTCTACTTGTTTTTTTTTTTTTTTAAGCTTTTCTTCCCCTAATTTCAAAACACAACAATAGACTTGCAATGCAACTATAGTATAGGAAAAAACTGCTCTTTGATATCGATAGCGGGGGTTCAAAAAGGATCTTATCATAAATAGAGACTGAAACCTATGTGGGGGTAGGGGCGGATGTAGCCAAGTGGATCAAGGCAGTGGATTGTGAATCCACCATGCGCAGGTTCAATCCCGTCATTCACCATCCATCAATAAATAGCCCATTTGTTACGGAGACACAAGACAAACCCTTCTTTTATCTTCAAGTCAAGTTGTAGGCTTTCAAACAAATACATCCAAATTTGTCTGAGTTCAGAAAATTACATCTGATTCTGCATTTAATTAGCTCCCAATATGGGTTAAACCCAGCCTGAATTATTTAGATTTATCTAGGTCTGAGTTGGGGCTGGGTTCAGGTTATTTTGTTATTCTTAAACTTGTGATATATAATAAAAGGTCAAATATTGCCGCCCTATATATAATTTGATTCAACAAATTGGACTTTTAGCTAAAATAAGATTCTTGGGCCTGACGGCATTTGGGCCTTGCATGGACAAGTGACGAGTTATCCGTTTGTCGGGGTTCGCAACTTCATGTGGGTCACTTGGTGGCTAATCTTTATAAAACCATTTTTTTTATTATTATAATAACATTAAATGATAAAATAAATTTAATTAAACCCTTATATTTTTCTATCCATAAGTTAATGTCTCTAGCTATTTACACCCACACAACTAAATTAGAGTCTTTTACATTTTTTGTTTCCTCACAAACTCACAAACGCTCTCTACTCTAAACCTTTCTTTTTATTATTTTCTAGTTTATCAATTTTTTTTATTTTAAAAAATTACATAATAGCTATTTAAGTCCACTTCAATTCTATTTAATTCATAAATATATATATTTCAAAAGTTTTTTAGAAGAACTGTAATTGAATTTTTTTTTATCAACTGTAATTAGAGTTGAGTAAAAGAAACTGAATAAACATTAAAAAATTAGAAAAAGATATTTTAGGAATTAAAATAGGTTTTGACAGAAAAGGGATTCCGGAAAAAAAAAATTGTGGGAGTGCTAATAATTTCGCTCTTACGTAAATTCTATTAACAATCTTCAAAATTGTCCAAGACCAAGACTAATCTTATTTTAATTTTTGGTGGAACTCCAATGTACATACGGTATGTCTGGGCCCGAATAAATTTATGAGTTAATTTCGGTAAAGTTTTAGATTGAATTATAAGTGCATTATCTAAAATCCTGAATAGACTTTAAATGATAATACATTTAGGATTATAATCATTTTAAAAAGAGAACAATACGTGGGAATTGAATCTAGACTGTGTGCTGGTTTTAACGCTAAAAATAATAATATTAACGCTAAAAATAACTATTTTTCTCCTAAATAAATTAAGAGATTATTTTATTTTATAAAATTTTAAAAAATAAAAATTATAATAACAAGAATACCACTAATTTTAATAAAATAAATTAATTAATTAAATCTAAGATTTTAATTTTTTATAATTATAATTCATTTAAAAATTACCATGTTAATTTTTTTGTAATTATAATTTTATTTGATTCATGTAATTAAATTAAGTATATGGAAGTTTAAAAAAAATTAACGTGAAGAGAAAAACTCATAATTATTATAATTTTTTTATAATTAAAATTAAGAAATTTTTCTATATAAATTAAATGAAATTATAATTAAAAATTAAAATGATATTTTTTAAATGAAGTTATAATTATAAAAAATTAACATCTTTAGATTTTGATATTTATTTGTTTTATTAAATTTATGTTAATCTTTTAATTATAATTTTTTATTTTTTAAAATTTTATAGAATAAAATAGTCTTTTAATTTATTTAAATGTAAAATAATCATTTTATAATGTAAAAGTATTTGATTGATACAAGTTTAATAATAAAGATAGTCCAAAGAATATATTAAAATTTTGTGGTGGTTAGATATACATATAACTAAAAAAATGTTGTAATAATAATTTTCCTATTTTAAAACTGAAATGCCAAACCAGTAATGATGTATTTCTATCATTTTCATTTATTGGAAAATAAAATAATTTATCAACTTATTTATATATGTCAATACGTAGAGACTGACATCACAGTGGCCGCGGAGTCATATTCGTCACGTGGAGTTTTGCTTGGACTCAGTGAAGCTGACGACTGTAGTTCTCTTTTACGGTAGGATGGCAACGCACAACTCCATACGAACTTTAAAAGGGATTTTATTAGTATAGTGGAGAAATGGTCTGCAATTTTACACATGCAAAACCTCAATTCTAGGTCTAGCTTAGGAACAACGCAAACAAAAACCCTAAAATACTGGTTATCAATGGCCTGGCATTAAAATTCTTATCGTCCACCAAATTGAGACAAAATCGCCCATTAGCACATAGCGTTATATGAAGCCACGTGCAATTTCCTTGTACAAATTCTCTTGCATTTAACTCTCTGCTCTCTTATTTATTATATATTTCCAGCGGACTAGCTCATCGAATGAATACAAAACTGCAAGCCTCATCTACTAACCTTCTGTTAGAGAAATTGAAAAGTCTAAAAGAAATGGCAAGCTTATTTCTAACAACAACATCTACTATTTTTCCCAAAATGCGGCCAAGTTAAATCATTAGTAAAAATGAATAATCCATGCGGCTCTAGGGTTTTTTTTTTTTTTCCCTCTTTAGGGGTATCCAGGCGAGTCATGTTTCCAGTTTCGGGTTAGTTTACATGTCCAGCACATTTTATTACTTCGAGTTCTTATTTCATTTTTCATTAAACTAAGTTACTAACCAGTGTATGTAACGTTATTGCAGGCAAGTTTAAGCCACTTCAAACATTCGTGATGCAGCCGCTGACGCAACAAAACGAGGAGCTAATGCCGTAAAGGGGGCCACCGAAACTGTGAAAAATCAAGCTGTTTCTGCTGCTGAAGATGTGACTGTTGAAAAATAATAAACTTGTTTACAAAATAATAATGTGTTGAGTTGTACATGGCCCTCCATCATCATGCTCCATCATCATGCTTCATTATCATGGGTCTACAATGTTCAGTGGAGGCTAGCTTTACACATTTGATGCCATTAAAGGATTCCTTTAGAGCATGTTAGGTGAGTGGAATATGTTTGGTGTTATGATGAAAGGTTAGTGGAATGTGCTAGGTGATGTGTATTGTTATGATTATGTTTGTGTTGTATTCACTATAAATACCTATGCTATTGTGTTGTGAGATATAAGTCTAAGAGCAAGAAAGAATAAGAAGCATAACAAAGCTCTAGAAAGGAATTTGTAAGAGTGTGTGAATTGTTCTTGTAATGTTCTTGAGCTTTCTCTAATAAGCTTTGTGTTTAATCCTTCAAATTCTCCAACAGTGACTAGAATTGTTACATATGTGCAATATTTCATTTTAGGATTAATATTCTTCCATGATCTGAAGTTTTTCTAAGTATAATTCATTTGGGTGATTAGCAGTTAATAAAATTTTAAAATAAAAATAGTTAAATCCTAATCATACACTTAATTCTACATATTTATAAAAATTCAAGGGTGATTGGATCATAGAGGATCTTAATTTCTCATTTTATCATCTTGTTATTAGAGAATAACACTTCTGACTTTCTTAAATATTATTTTTACTAAATTTTAAACTACCTATTTTATCTCTATTGTTAAAACCGTAACAAAAAGGATAAATTGTAAATGCGACACTTTTATAAATTAAAAAATAAATAAATTTTAATTTACAGAGCTCTTAAATAATTAAGTTTTATATGAAAATCTCGTATATTTACCTCTAAATGGTGTAAATTTTTGTTACTACTTTAACATTAATTAGAGATGAAATAGATAATAAAACATGTATTAAGAACATGAGTGATGAACACAAACTTGTAAAAGAGACCGAAATGACGTTCTCCATTTTTTTTTCATGTCAATATTGTTTTAACTCCATTGTCGATTATTGTTTAATAACTTTGGTCAATATTTGGAATTTGGTTTATAGGCTACCCAGGTTACAAAAGATGTGGGTGGAGAAGCGACGGAAACTGCAGGGGATAATAATGGATCACATGGCCAAGCAATCAGTGGAAGATGCATGGGGGATCAGTGTGGTTGCCAAGGCTGAGGAATCAATGGAATCCGTTAAACAAAGAGCCAAAACAGTCAAGCGTAACGTCACTGCCTAAAAATTTTGATTTAATTAATTAATTTTATCATATGATTCATCTCGATTTATTTCTGCAAAATTTTGATTTAATTAATTAATTTTATCATATGATTCATCTCGATTTATTTCTGCCTTAATTTCCTTTTTAATGCCGGTTCTACTTTTGTTTTCTTCATTTCTTTTTTTAGAATATTTCTGTAACAGGGATAAATTCGCATTTCCCAGTTTGCTAAATAACACGAGTGTATTCAATTATTTATTATTTTCATTTGGCCATTATATATACAGCATTTTCAATTATTCATTTTTTTCTTAATCGTGTGATTAAATATTCTTCGTTGCTTAGCCACAAATTCAACACCTCCACATCATCTAAGGTGGGACATTTTAACTCAGGGTGCGTTTAGGAGATTTTCCTAGAATATAGGGGTGGAGCAGCTGTCCTGTAGCTGACGCACCCCTCAATCAAACTGAAGCTTGGTTATTCAGTTTGATAAATCAATTCAGGTTCAATTTTGAATTTACCCAACCAATCGGCATTTGATTTTTCAAAAATGAACTAAACCGATGAGAAAAATATAAAAAGGAAATTAGATAAATAAACCGATTCAGTTGTATTTAAATATTCTGTTCTAGGATCATGAGGATCTAATTATGTTCAATTTTTCCAAAAAAGCCAGTCGAATTTGATTGCATTCCACAAATATTTGTACTCCTATATATCTTAAAGGATAACACACTCTCCGAACTTTAATTGATTTATTATATTCATATCGATATAGTTTTTATTAGAATGATTTCTAATTTCACTCGACAAGAAATCTCTCGTTCATGTTCCCTTTCTTCGGTCAATCCAATACATTGTTGACTAATAAAATTCTTTATTTTACCCTACGAACTTACTGGAAGCTCAAAATGATAAAGAAACTTTTTTTTTTCTGGGCCAATGCCCATCCCTTAAACCTAACTCTTTTGGTAAGATGACCTTTGAGCGCAGACCTCCATCCACCGACAATCCGATTAATTTCTCAAGGCTGCATCCGAACGTCAGGTAGCTTGTGGATTTTTGAGAGGATACTTATACGGTGTATTTACTTATAGAATTATGGAATCAAAATTCGAAATCGTAATCATTAACAATGTTTACTTCACAAAATAGAGGCAGAAATCGAATTAAAATCGTAGGTCACCCGAATTTAGGAATGAGGAATAAGCTTAAGAATCGATCTCTCATTCTTAGAATTGACAATTTTACCCTCTCACAAAATAAAAAATTTCCATTGTCTAATTAATATACTAGTATAATAATGATTAATATAATGATGATAATCTATTAATATAATAATTATTATTAATTAATATATTATTAAAATTAATTAATTAAAAATATTGACAATTAATTAATATATTAATATATTATTAACAATAACTAATTATTATTATTATAATTATTATTATTATTATTATTATTGTTGTTGTTGTTGTTGTTGTTGTTAATTATTGTTAATATAATAAATAATAGTAATAATATTAATATAATTAATTAATTAATTATAATAGTTATATTAATAACTATTATCATAGTATATTAATTAATTAACTATAATAATATATTAATTATTTTGATTATTTAATAAATTATTATTATTACTGTTAATTAATATATTATTAACAATAATAATTATTATTAATTTTTGTATAAATAATCACTATAATTAAAATGTAAAATAATAATTATGACAATAGTTCATTAAGTATTTTTTAGTAATTTATTACAATCTTACTCATTCTGATTTTAATTATAGGATAAAGTAAACACATTAATGGTAATTAATCCAACTCATTCTAATTCCAATTCATATAATTCAAGTAAACAATTTATTTTAATTCTCATTCATCATTCACAATCTAATTCATTCCAATTTCTATCTATTTTTATTCTAGTTTAGTAAACACACCATTAGTCTTATGTTATTTTTCCAATCAATTAATGCTTCAAATACTGCGATCAATGTTATAGGTTTGATTTCATTGACTCATTGGGAGAGTGAATAGCTTTGAGTTGCCCAATTCATTTAAAAGCTAACCTTAACATTGGAATTAAACTTGTCTAATAATCCTCCGAGACATGGCAGAATTATGGCTTTTTAATTGGATCTAATAGATAGATGGCTTATTACTCAATTAAGCATTGATAATAAGCAATTCTAGGTATCCTAACATATCTAGTCACACTCCATAGGTTGTTTATACATTTAATCTAATAATCAATTTGAAACACACACACACATGTATATATATATAATATTACTGTAATTTATTATTAAAAAAAGCTTAGTATTATTATTATTATTATTTTTATTTTGGTGAAACTTAACGTTGTTTAATATCTAAATTTCAAGTTTAAGCTTTTAGGTCACGTGGTAATTCAACATAGTCCTTGAGTAGGTTTGATATAAATATATTTTTTGAATATACACGAATTAAATTCACATAAAATGGAACGGATCACTTGTGTTAGTCCCAAGTGACAAACCAGAACGAGCATTGCACTTAAGGAAAAAATTTCAGATAAACCCATTCTAAACCAATTCTTGTTGTGGAAGTAGTTGTCAATAGTTCAATTCCAGCAAGTTCTATTTTATTTAAGGATAGAGTAAGGTGCTCTGCACATTGTTAAAATACAAAAGTATTTAAACAAACTTAACAATAATGTTAGAATACAAGCATTTGGGTCTCAACCTGAGTCTCAATGTTACGTATCATTTATCTATTGGATGATGGATTTCATAATTAGTAAAATTATTTAACCATCATCTAATGGATAGATATTGTCATATCAGTTGGGACTCAAATTAGAACTTATATATTAGGATACCTAGCATTGTTCTATCTTTAATTTCCTTTGTTAAATTCAATGTGATTATATCCAAAATTCAAACTAGTGCAAGCTTTCTTGCCTAACCCCTTGCTAAGGTTTCTCTAAAAAAATATATTAATTATACGAATGAAAAATGTACAGTTCTCAATGTATTCTCCTAGCTACATTTCTTTTCTTTTGGTATTGGTTTCTTGCAATATATATTTATTTTGTAAATTTAGATCATAGAGATTAATAGTTTTATATTATATGTTGAAAACAATGTATGTATTTGATCTTTCAATATTTTTTAATGCTTTATCTATAATTGCAATGTTAATTTAATAAAAAGTGTTGCTTTCTCAATCCTTTGACCGAAGAAGTGTTCCTATTTAAATTAGTACTTTTTCTTAAATTATTAGGATTGAACTATTGAATTATTATGGAGGACATTTGTGCTTGAATCTTATCGGATCCATTGAACTGATTCAGTATCGATTTGAAAAATATTAAATTGAGTGTTTTTTTATTTGGATATTGATGTAGGATATTAATTTAGTTATTTTAGAATTCTAGAATTTTATTTTCTATTTTAATTAGAGTTAATTAAGGAACTATATCTTAGTCTTTTATTTTTATTATAATTGTGATTTAGTTTCCATTTTTAAGTTAATTTAGGGAAGTAGATTTGCTCTATTATAAATAGAGAAGTCTTATAATTATTTTCATAACTTCAATTCAATAATTCAATAAAATTTCTCTTTGATAATTCCTCTAAAATTATTTATCAAAAATCTCTCTTGTAGAGTCGTTTAGATTATAGCGTCATCTAATCTTTCTTTATGCGTTATTGAAAATCTCATTAAGTTGTTTGGATTAGAACAGATCTAATTATACTTCGATTAGAGCGTAAGCTAATCGCATTGGTTTGGTCTTGTACCAGAACAATATCTAGTTATCATCATCCTATCAATTTCCGCTTCTGCTACGCTGCTCCATTAATTGGTATTAGAGACGTTATGTGTAAATAACACAACTTTCCTGGATACCCATAACTCATCACCACCAATTCCATCATTTAAAAAAAAGCAAAAATAAAAAGCCAAAATATTCAAACCCTAGCTACCACTCCACCATCGCAGCCGCCTCCATCTGCAGCCTCCCATCACCACCATTCAGCCAGCCGTCAACACCACCAAGGTCGCCAGCCACCGTCAACCAAGCCTCAGCTATCGCCGCCCTCAACTGTAGCCTAGACAGTCATGAAACAGCCCAAACCCGCAAGCTCTCCTCCTCTCGATCCGTCGTTGCCAGCTGTCTTCACTGTCAGTCATCACTGCCACAAGATTCCCCAACCTTCACCGATCAAAACCCAACCACCAATTGCCTCCAAACACCGGCCAAAATCACTCCCCCAACCACCACAGGCCGCCACATATTCAGCCAATTTTTCGGCCAAATCACGACCACCACCGTGTTCATCACCATCAAATCTTTCAGATCCAACCAACCCCACACCAAATCACGGCCACCGGCCACGAGTCACACTAAACTTGAGAGTTGAGCATTATTTATGGTTTTGCCATTGCGTGGAAATTTGACAACAAATGGGAAATTACCGTCCATACCCACCAAATTCTCATATGTCGAACTTATCTACATATAACTATCCCGAATACGATGATGAAAGCATGAAGACAATGTCTGTGCAGACTATCAACAGATAATTAGAGATGCAGTCTTGCAAGAGTTTGAAAAAGTTTAGAACCCGAGATTGGCAATGATAGAGCAAGCAATCGCAGATCTTATACTTTCTGTAAATAATATCATCAAGAGAGAACAAAAGTTGAGAGTTAATTGTGAGAAATTAGTTGGAAAAGACTCTTTTGAGATGTCAGAAGAAAAGGTACAATTTGTTATTGATTTAAAGTTTCAATCTGATAATTTATGCGAGAATGTGCATGATATTTCATTGGAGAAGAAAATAAGTGTTGAAGATGATGAGCAAAATAATGTTGAAGAAGTTGAAATGATTGAAATGATTTTACCTATTCATATTGAAGACAAGAAGATTGTGCTAGAAGAAAATTTGCTTGAAAAGATAAAATCTATTAGAGAGCGTATTGAGCAACAATTAAGGAAAGACAAAAGTTATTTGATTATTGTTCATTCTTAGAAGTTTTCATCACCTAAAAAATATATAAACGAAAGAAATTGTTGAAATATGGATTTTTCAAAGTTTTGAGAAAGATTTATGAGAAAAATAACAAGTTCAAATTACAAGATGATTTGCTTCTGCACTACAAGTTTCATCCTCCAGACTGTATTCAAACTCGAGGACGAGTTTATTTTAAGAGAGAGAGTATGATAGGACGTTAATTTAGTTATTTTAAGATTCTAGAATTTTGTTTTCTATTTTAATTAGAGTTAATTAAGGAACAACATCTTAGTCTTTTTTTTTCTATTATAATTGTTATTTAGTTTCTCTTTTTAAATAGAGAAGTCTTATAATTATTTTCATAACTTCAATTCAATAGTTCAATAAAATTTATCTTTTATAATTTTTTTAGAATTATTTATAAAAAATATCTTTTGTAGAATCGTTTGGATTAGAGCGTCGTCTAATCTCGTTTTATGCGTTATTAAAAATCTAATTGAGCCAGTTTGGATTAGAACGGATCTAATCACGTTTCGATTAGAGCGTAAGCTAATCGCGTTGGCTTAGTTATGTATCAATTTCGCTTCCAGTACGTCGCTCCATCAAATATGGATTTAAAAAATGGAGCAAACTAGATAATAAAAAGAAATTAATGACCAACCAAAACTAAACCAGTCAAATTAAAAATTTCTGAATCCCCCACAATGGTTCCGTTCTCTCTCATATATATAATACTAAGTTGGTCCATAATCTTTGATTTTGTTAAAAGTATGAGAAAATTATTAACTTTTAAATAATATATATATATATATATATATATATAGCGCGCGCGCGTAAAACAATCTAAAACATCAACCAAAATATAAATATTATGAAATATACGAGGGTAGTAATATCACGACTTTACCAACGGGAAGTGCGATCATCTTATTTTGTAACGTATGAAACAATCATTTAATTTCATATCAAAATGTCAAACTTCAATGGCTAGCTGTTCGACAATCTAAAACCCCAGCAGTTCAAGTGGATCCAAAGTTCACACGAAGCAAAATGAACGTGGCAGGGGACTACTGCACAGAAAGTCGTCCATGACACCGAGTACCACGTGAAGAAGAATCACCATCATAACAAGAAAAATATTGGAAAAAAGAATAAATCGTGTGGCTGTAGAGTACGGAAACAAAAGGAAACCCCAAGCGCCCAATAGCGGCCCTGCGTGCAAAGAAAGCAATATGCAAAACCAATTGCATACGTGGCACGATATAACAGAGCCGTCAGATGATTGTTCAAATATAGGCTGCGAATGCAGCGGATGCTTTGAGTATACATAATGCATTTACAGCATATTTAAATTTAATATAACCGTTATTTATATAATAATTTAACTATGTATATATTATAATATGATATACGTATTATATGAAAAATAAATTTTTAATATTATATATATATATATATATATTATAATATAATTTATTTATTATATGACTTACATAATTTTAGACAGAGACTATCGAAACTGAAGCGCGTGGCTATTGGTGGATGGGAAAGCAAGGTGAGGGTAAGATTACGTCAGAACTGCATGGACACGTTGCAGCGAGCTGTGACGTCCGCCTCTTAGCCAACAAATCCTCACAAACCTTTTTGAAACGAATAGAAACCGAGTCGGTCCACGCCCTATCCCTGCGTCCAAAAAAAATTGTTGAAGTGGGAAAAACATAAATTGAGGTATTGTAGACATTCAGTGTATAAATGAAGAAAACATTTTACCCCATAATTTCTTGGATAAGATTTTTTTAAAAATTTTTCTCTTTTAATTTTTTTTTTTTCAATAATTGATCAAGTGTTAGATAATTATGCTAACTCTTTAATAACTATACATATTTAATCAATTATTACAAAATAAAAAAGGTCAGAGTAAAAAAATTAAGAGAAGATTATATTCCCATCATTTTAACTTGTTCGAATAGGATTTAATTTACTAAGTATGCTGTTATTATGATCCCCCTCTAACATCATGAACAGAAAACATAAATACCCTTAAGCAATTTTATCTTTATAAGTCAGATATTAGGAGTGAGTTTTATTTCCAAACCACTTATTAATTTAGTGGTGGATACGCATTTCTTATTATGCTTTGGTTGATTAATATGAGTTTCACATATTTTCTTCTTTTCTCTAAGAGTAAATATTTGGTACTTCAAACTACCACATTTTTTTTCTTTTTAATACATATTCTAAGAAAACTGAACTTCAATTTTGATATAGGTTTAAGTCTTAGCATGATTTATTCTAATTCATATTCCGACCGTAATTTATTGCACTATAATATGTGACGCAGTTTTGAAAAATATTATTGGTATTATAAAAAAGAGTTAGATTTGAGCATAAGTTCCTAATAATTTATGTTTTAGATTTGGGCATAAGTTCCTAATAATTTATGTTATTAGAAAGTCATAACATAATATTATTTATCTACCTATGCCAAGAGTGAAATTAAAGTTTAAAGTTCAAATATTAAATATTGTTATATCTAAACATAAATAACTTGAATTTAAATTTTATTTTTTCTAAAGATCATGAGAGATTATTAATTTATTTCAAATTATTCTTAGTATCCTTTATCTTTTTCTTTTAATTAGAATTATTATCATTTCACTACTTTAATATAATTATAATATGTCAAATAATTATCTATCATTTTTTATTGTATCTTTATAAAACCTATCATTTTCTTATTTTTACATTATTACTGTTAGTTGACATAAAAATATAATAATAAAATGATACAATAAATTTTTTTTTGTAGTCATTAATATATTATAATTTTTATAATAATCAAAATATAATAACCCTTCCTTTTATAATAAATTTTTTTTTCTTGCTATATATATATATATTTGGCATGGGGAAATGGTGTTATTTGAAGAGAAAAAATTCTAAAAATTTTGCTGTTATTGGAGATTTTAGCATGGTTAAAGTAAGCTGATTTCTATTACTCATAAATGCTGAGGCACCGCTGGTTGCACCATTCAGGAGAGAACGTATGGCTGGTGGCACAAAATCCGGAGTGAGGCTGAGAAAGTAGCGGCACGAGGTTTTGTTTTTCTACTGTTTCATTGTCTCTTAAATCTCTCTTCCTATCTCTCTCTAAAACTAACCCATTTCTCTTTCTCTCTCTTCTTTAAACACTACTCTCTTAAAGTTAATTGTATTCTGTATGAGCCCAAAAAACTGATTTGAACTTATCTAGCAAGGGAAGGTTACAAACTTCTCAGAAAATTTTTCCAGAAAACACATGGGGGTTAAAAACTTGTTGATGATTTTCAGCATGTGGGTGGGTGGATGTCTCCAGTCTCCATATATTGTCTCTTCTCAAGGTGTGAATTTGGGTTGCCTGACTGAGAGATGTATTTAATGAGAGATTTTGCTAAGTTTTAATTGCGTTCGTTTTTTTTTTTTTTTGGTATAATTTTGTTTTTGTGGTGCTGTTTGATGTTGTCATAATTAAATAGTAACAAGCAGAGATTTGGAGAAGGGAGAGGTCACTTTCTTTCATATGGGTATAGATATTTGTTTATATTATATTTGTTATATTTGTAGTTGATAAAACCAGTAACCAGATGCTTTATGTTGCTTCTCCGTTGAGGATTTGATATCCAAAGTAGTTCCTTTCTCTATTTGCTTCCTTAACCACACGCAAAAACAATCTTCCCACTTGCAGTACTACTTGTCCATCCGTACACAAAAAAGAACTAAAACCTTCACTCATTAAGACCTCTTTCTCAAAATCTATCTGGTAATCACATATCTATTTATTTTTCTCTTTTTTTTTTGGTATATTTTCTTATACAAAGAAGCTTGAAACCATGAAGAATTTGCAACTGCATGGTGAAGATCTACATGCAAGAGCCAAAATTGTTACAAATAATCATACTGGGTTTCAAGCTATGACTGAAGAACAAGTGATGGGAGCTGGTGCTGAAATAGAGATCTACATGCAAGATGATTTACTTGATGTCGATGATGCTTCAATCTTTTATGTAGACTTCCCTCCTCTCCCTGATTTTCCTTGCATGTCTTCATCTTCATCATCTTCGTCGACTCCAGCAGCGGTCAAGGCTATGACCAGCTCGGCGTCCTCATCATCGGCTTCTTCGTCCTCTTCTGCAACCTCTTGGGCGGTTTTGAGGTCAGATGCAGAAGAAGATGTTGACAAAAAGAATCATTATCAAGAGCAATCAGGAGGAGATGCTGCAACGCGGCCAGCTTTGTCTTCTACTGCTTCCATGGATATCAGCCAGGCGACGGATACCGGTATCGACGGTGCTGGAGTGGATTGCATGGACGTGATGGAGAATTTTGTTTTCGTGGATCTGCTTGATAGCAATGATCTGTTTGATCCTTCTTCGATTTTCAACCAAGACGATTCGCAGCCTTTTGAAGGGTATCAACAACAAAACCAACCACAAAATGAAGAACGTGATCAAGAGTTGGTGATGATGCAGGGCAATAATGGAGATCATAGCAATGAGGATGGAGGTGCTTCGGATGATCTAGCCATGGTGTTCTTGGAGTGGCTGAAGTCAAACAAAGAAACCGTTTCGGCTGATGACTTGAGGAACGTCAAAATCAAGAAATCAACCATAGAGTGTGCTGCTAAGCGCTTGGGTGGAGGCAAAGAGGCCATGAAGCAACTGTTGAAGCTGATTCTTGAATGGGTTCAAACTAATCATCTTCAAAAAAGGCGCATAAGAGAAGCACTACTCCCAGCCAATAATGATAATAATCTTCCTTACCAACAACATTTGCAAGATACTTTCCAAAACCCTAACCCTAACCTCTGCTGCAATCCTATCCCACCTGAACAAAACCCTTGTTTCGCTCAGTCATCGTGGATCCAACAACCTTCTTATATTCATGATCCGGCGACTATGGTGACAGGTTTTCCATCCCCGGCTGTTGGGTATATGGGTGACTCATTTGCAAATGGAACGTCTAATATCAATGGCCATGGCTATGCTGCGCCTCCGAGTGAATATCGCATGCTTGAGACTACTCGATCTTGGCCACAGTCTCAGTTTGGATTGGCTGCAAATTACAACTCGTTTTCAGATAACAATCTCCACCCGGCGCCGCTCCACCCGCAGCCTTTTACTGGGTATGGGAATCAGTATCTGTACCCGTATCTTCCAGGACATGGAGAACAAAGATTGATGAGGATGGGTTCCTCAGCTACTAAAGAAGCTAGAAAGAAAAGAATGGCTAGGCAGAGAAGGTTTTCGACGCACCCCAGGCATCAACCTCACCACAATAACCAGCAAAATCAGCTTCAGGTTCAGAATTCGGACCAGCATGCAAGGTTTGGGAGTGACAATTGCAACCCTGTGGCACAGGCCAACTCTGGAAACTGGGTCTTTTGGCCGGCTTCTGCTGGTGGTCCAGCTGCGTTGTCACCCTTGCCGACTGTAGATCGGCAGTCTATGCAACCGCAGAATTACCAACGGCAGCCTGCATCGGATAGACGACAGGTGGGTCTTTCTTTTCCCGGTTGTTCTCTTTCCTTTGAGATAAACGCCTTAGATTTGAACTGTAGTGATTATGTGTGATTAGGAAAAGGGATTTGTGGATCAATTGATACATGTAATCGTTAAGTTGTTGAATAATTAATACCCCTTTTTTTCCAAAAAATAATGTGTTGGGAATTAATGTGAATGAATTTATCTTATAGGGATGGAAACCTGAGAAGAACTTGAGGTTTCTTCTGCAAAAAGTGTTGAAGCAGAGCGATGTTGGTAATCTAGGAAGAATCGTGCTGCCAAAAGTACGGTTTTTCCTTTTTTTCATTTTTCTTTCTGCTCTGTGATTTGGTTGTCAAAGATCAATCTGAAAAGCTTAGTTTTATGGCTGATCATTTTCTCTTCTTTAAGGGCTTAATTAATGAGCATGAAAATATGTACAGAAAGAAGCAGAAACCCATCTCCCGGAACTGGAAGCGAGAGACGGCATTTCTATTGCCATGGAAGACATTGGAACTTCTCGTGTTTGGAACATGCGCTACAGGTATTCCAAGATTAGCCTTCTTAATCGTTTCCATTTTTCATTCTAATTTATTAGCATCAATTTCTATAATCATTATTTGCCTGGGAATTTTTTTTTTTTTTTCCTCTTGGAGTTTCAGGTTCTGGCCAAACAACAAAAGCAGGATGTATCTCCTTGAAAACACAGGTGGCCGGGCATTTTATTTGTAACATTAATTATAAAGCTTTCGGAATATATATCGTTCCCATTCTCATTCATGTCCCCATCTTTCAGGAGATTTTGTTAAAGCAAATGGACTTCAAGAAGGAGATTTCATAGTCATATACTCAGACGTCAAATGTGGCAAATATGTTAGAATTAATATTCAGCTCAATCATTTTCAACCTTTTTTTTTTCAAAATTTATTAACATTAAATCTTATATAAAATGTTATTCGATCTCTTAATTAGTTGATACGAGGAGTGAAGGTACGGCAACCAGGGCCGAAATCTGAGACCAAGAGAACAGGAAAGTCTTAGAGAAACCAGCATACAAATTCCCATCAGCTGCAATGGGTAATGGTTCGTCATCTTCTTTACAAATCCCTCAAACAGTAAAGTAAGAGAGAAGGAACAAAGAAATTAGATACCCAACAAACCCTTGCCACCTTTCTCTCATGCATGAAAATGAACAAACAAATGGACGGTCAGGATCATCTTGGAGATGTTAACTTTTGTTATACCCTTATCTATTACTCCACCAACTCATCCATCTTTGCTCTCTCCGTCAACTATAAATATCGCTAGCTGCTGCAAATCACAACTGCCGATCGCAATTGAGGGCGCTGGTTTTGGGTAGCTGATGATCATGATAACATCTTTTGGTTTATGATCTTATCAGTACAGATATTTTATAGTGTATGTTGTTTTAATATAAGGTGTGAATTAATTAAAAATGTTACATATTACGGTGGGTGTCCTTTTCATTCTCTTTAAAGGCACACCGTATACTGTTTATCTCATAAGAGCCTCTGCTCCATTGTTATTGCTGTGGATTTAATTTGCAACAAATTTGGAATTTAATTTTTAAGCTACTTGGGAGGGACATAAGCTAGGTTGATGATTGTTATGCTATGATGGCTTGGCGAATCTCGGTAAAAGATTGCAAATTGCGATGACCATTTCTTTTAAGGGCTTTGACAAAGTAAATATTATTATTATTATTATTATTTTACAAAGAAAGTAAATTTTTTTTTTTTTTATAAATATTGCATTTTTTTCCTTTTGGAAACAAGCTGAAAGGAATTTTATTACCAACAATAGAACAGGTCATATCTATCTAGCTAGCAATACCTTTATGGATTGTACCAAAAAGAGTACAGAAATTAGTACAAAAATTATGAGAGACAAAAAGAAAGTTTGTCTTTCAATAAAATTTGTAAAATTTTCTCTGTCGTATAGTGTGTTTAGTTAACTTTTTCGATTAGATTAGTAATGAATTTGTAGAAACCATCTTAGACGACTTATAATTTTTATCTAAACTGTTAATACCTCAACTCTTTAGGAAAGGTCACAGTAATTAATTAATGTTCCAAAAAAAAGTTATAAAAATCATAATCACTAGAGTTTTAGATTTAGATAGAAAGACACCACAATAGATCTATATTTATGTTAAAATCTACAATTATTTAAAATGAAAGAAGACAGATAAATAAGAAAAAAAAAGACAAATAAAAACTCCATCGAGGAGATCTATGGGAAGCTCTATCTCTCTGACAGAGTGGAGAAGTGACTGGTTTACTTAATTACTTGTTTGCAGGCAGCGTTAGGGGAAGAGAGCTAGCTGGAGTTGTAGCTCGGCATGTTGCTCTCATACTAGTCCTTGTAAAAAATCTTTGGGCCTAATTATTTCTTTTTAAAATTTTGTATAATCATAATAAATATAAATAATATTTATATTGTTCTTTAACATAATTTTTTTTTATAATTTTTATAAATAATAAAAAAATATATTATAATTTTGATCATATAGTTATGAAAAAATATTCTACGGTGGATTAACTCCAACATAATCGACTTCTTTTATAAAATTAATAATATTCATATAAATTCCTAAAAATTAGCACATATAACTAGAATTAATCATATTACTCTCAATGAATAAAATTTATTAAATTATTATTATTATTTAATCCAAATTAAAATAAGCATTTAATTTCGCTTATTTCTTTCTCCCTTCCTAACCTTTCTCCTCCCCTCATTTTTTTCAACCAAACATATATACTTAGAATACTTGACCAGGTTTCAATTAACTTTATTTAGCCGCCACCTGATTTTAAATATTAATTTAAGATTTACTTCACCACCATTTTGAGGGGGAAAAAAAGTGTGTATATATATATATATATATATATACACGAGAGTGTGTGTGTGTGTGTATTTTCGCCGCTGCTTAATGATGAGACGACAATATTTCAAGAGATGCAACCTTACTCGTGTCTGCGCTTTAGACTATGGGCCTGTCAAGCCTTTGGGAAAAAAAAAGGGGGGGGGGGAAAGAATTGTTGTTTTGCATTTTACACTGAATCATCGTAACTGATCAGCGGCTCAGCCTGACAGCCATCATATATATCGTGCGATTTGCTGAGACAGGGAGAGAGAGAGAACAGTCAGGAATTTGGGAAGATTTTGGGATGGATTGTTGAAAAAACGAAAGTTGAATTTTCTTCTTATTTTTTGAATTTCCCGTTTGAAGATGTATTAATGTGCCACCCATTTTACTAACAGAAAATGACGATATGGTGTATAATGGATTAATGGGACTACGGTAGGGACTAAATTGAAAAATATTTATGAACTATGCATTTAGATGTTGTTTTGTCAAAATGTTGTAAACCATTTTTTAGTTTTCTTTTCCCAATTGGTCCCTTCCTTTCTTGTTTCGAAACCTCTTTTTCTCTTAGAACATACGTGATATTACCAGGCTGCATTGAAGGCCCAGTTAGAAGTATAGATCAGGCCTGATTTAAGAATGCCCAATTATTCCTGTCAATTTCAGTCGTGTCATAAATTTTCAATTGAAATTCTTAAAATGTAAAAATCCGTTTCCTGACAGAGAAGTTGCATTTTATGAATTGAATGGCACTGCTTTCTGATCAGTATACTACAATGTTTTTGGTTGTAATTGGATAGCAGTCATAAATGGTATTATATGGGAAAGTGTAACATAAAAAAAAGAATCTACCTGCAAAACATATTTCTGAACCATATGGCAGAAATTAAATTGTCAAGACCAAACCCATGACAGAAACTCATATTTTTCTGCTTCAATTTGATTTGTGAATTTACAAAAACAAACCGGAATTTTAAAACTTGGAACTAGAGTTAAAGCATTTCTTTCTCTAAGTAACAGTTAAAACTACATTACAAAATAAGTTGCTCTCTTTATGAACTATTTGAAAGTAGACTTGGAGTTGGAGGAAGAGGAGTATAGCAATGAAGATGCAGAAAAGCTCGTGTTGTTGCTTTGTGGAGATAAATTTGGCATCATTGGTGTTGATGAAGAGTTGCTATTTTCTTGTTGCCCATTTGCTGAACCTTCGCTGAGAAGCATGTCAACTTTCATGCACTCTTCTCTTTCCTGCTTTATTTCCTTGATCATTGCTGCTACATCTTTCATTGTTGGCCTATCATCTGGGGTTGGATTTACACACAACAAAGCCACTCCTACGGTCTGCAACATTTCCTCTATTTCAACTTCTGGCCGCGCCCGCAAACTTTTATCAAGCACTTCCATTGCTCCTCTCTTCTGCCTTACCCAATCCACAATGTGAAGCCCTTCTGGTATTGTGGGATCAATTGGTTGCTTCCCTGTTAACACTTCTAACACTACAACTCCATAGCTATACACATCACTCTTCTCTGTTATCTTCATCATGTAGCCATACTCTTCATGCACAAATTGGATAAAAATACAAACAGTTCCAAGCGAGCATTAACATTGTAAAGACATCAATAAAACAATTCTTGTTGATGCTAGTAAATGTGATGAAATTGCAAGTATTTTGAACTAACCTGGAGCTATGTAACCATAAGAACCAGCAACAGTGTTAGAAGACCGAGCAAAATCTCCCTCAACAACAAGCTTAGCAAGCCCAAAATCAGCAATATAAGGTTCAAATTCAGGACCAATGAGAATGTTGTTAGCCTTAATGTCCCTGTGAACAATAGGAGGAACACAATCATGGTGTAAATAAGCCAAACCTTGAGCTGCCCCCAGTATAATTTGATACCTCAGCTCCCATTCCAAGCAGCTATCTCTTCTTTCATGTAGAAGACTACCCAAACTCCCGTTAGGCATGTAGTCATACATGAGCAGTCTTGTATTTCTATTCCAACAGCAACCCAAGAACCTAACAATGTTCTTATGGCGGATTGAGCCAAGAGTCTTTATCTCAGCTGAAAAGGAATCGCGGACACCACCAATTCCAATCTTATCATTTTGACAATCATACCCTGCAGCCATTGTTGTTGGCCACAGCTTTTTCACTGCAATGACTTCCCCATTTTCCATTTCTGCTCGATAAACAATCCCGGAACATCCCTTTCCAATAACATTGTCTTCCACTAGACATTTCAAGACTTGTTCAACCGTGAAATTCAGTTTCTGAAATGGTGTGAGTTGCCAAGGCAATGAATTGCCTCCCATTTCTGAGTCGATATCATCTCCTACCATTTTCCTGGCTCGAAAAACAGCAAATGCCCCTAAGATTGCCAATGCTATAGTGAAGGTAACAAGCAATGCAATGGCAATTTTAAGTTTCTCTGACTTCCCAAAACCACCACCATTCTCCATTCCTAATGCTGTGGCATTTCTCAAGAAACATGACTCATGGCCTCTAGAACACAATCCCTGGTTTCCTGCCATCTCTGTTGCTGATAACTGTCGAAACAGCTTGCTATCTGGTAGATAGCCGGTGAAATTGTTGTAAGAGACATTTAGAGAAACCAGGTTGTCAAGCCCAGATAGTGCTAATAAATCACCTCCAATCTTATTGTGTGAAAGGTCTAATATAGATAGTTTGTTAAGAGCAGAAATCTGAGGTGGAATTGCTCCTGATAGTGAATTCCAACTTAAATTTAGAGAAATGTCAAGGCCTTCAATTTCAAATAGCTCTACTGGAATTGTACCAGAGAGCTTATTGCTGCTAAGATCAAGCAATTGAAGACTTTCACAACGACCAAGAGAGGATGGAATTTCTCCAGAGAAGGAGTTCTTACTAAGAATGAGTCTATTAAGCGATGCAAGTTGGCCAAAACTTTCATCAAGGAGCCCTACAAATTGATTTACAGAAATGTCTAGTACCTGAAGCCTAGTGAGTGAAGCTAAAGAGCTAGGTAAAATCCCCCCAAGTGTATTGTTGCTTAGGTTCAACATCTGCAATTGAGTGCAATTGCCAAGCTCATCCGGAACTGACCCACTAAGATGATTTTCAGACAGATCAAGGAAACTAAGAGTATCGAGGAACCCAATTTCTTTTGGAATGACTCCTCGGATTCTGTTATTTACAAGCCGGAGTCTAATAAGAGAACTACAATTACCAATCTCTGGAGGGATCAAACCTGAAATGCCGTTAGAAATCAACAGAAGCTTTGTTAAATTTTGAAGCTGAAATAGGCCGGGATGTAAGCTTCCAGTGAGTGCATTGTGTGACAAGTCTACAGCTTCAAGGCTTCTGCAATTAGCTAACGTGGATGGAATGCTTCCTTCAAGCTTGTTCTGCCAAGCAAAGAAGACTGTAAGCTCTGTTAACATCCCAAGCTCTGCTGGAATAGAACCCGATATCTGATTAGTATCGAGCTGTAACTGTAAGAGGCTTGTAGCATTGGAAAGCACTGGTGGGATTGAACCAGATATGTTGTTGTTACTCAACATAAGCTCTTCAAGATTCGAGAGGTTTCCAAAAGACTGAGGTATGCTTCCAGAGAAAAAATTTAAAGAGAGATCAATAGTCTTCAAGCTTTTGCAGTTACCTATTTCCTCAGGAATCACCCCATCCAAGTTGTTCTGCCAAAGTAACATTTTCTCCAGCTTTTGCAGCTTACCCAACTCTCGCGGTAGAGAACCTGAGAGATCATTTTCATAGAGAAACAAATCAACAAGCTCAGAGCAGTTGCCTATTTGCGGAGGGATCTCACCAGAGAGCATAGTAGTGTAAACTGATAGTGATTGAAGCTTGCTCAGTTTCCCCAATGAAGCAGGCAGGGAACCGTCTACTTTAGTGTCAGCAAGGCCAAGCACCAACAAATTCTGGCAATCTCCAATCTCATATGGGATTTTTCCTGCAATGTCTTTGTTTCCGCCAGCACGAATAACTTCTAATTTTACCAGTTTTCCTAGCTCAACTGGAAGATTCCCACTTAAATAGTTATCGAATATGAGGAGATTTTTGAGTTTGATGCAAGCACCAAGCTCTTTTGGAATCTCACCAGTAAGCTGGTTGGAGTTCAAAATCAAGTCCTGAAGATTAATGAGCTTCCCTATGCTTGAAGGGACACTTCCAACAAGACTGTTTGAACTAACATCAATAGCTGTTAGTTGAGTGCAGTCTCCTATGTCAGGTGATATTGGTCCAGTGAGATTAGAACCAGAAATGATGAGCTTCTGAAGGAAAGAAAGAGAAGAAAGATTTGAAGGAAAGGGAAGTTCAAGCTCAACTGATTGGATATTGATTTCAGTGACAAAGCTTTGAGAAGAACAAGTAATATGTGACCATTTGCATGGATTGGAATCTGAAGGATTCCAATTAGATAACGCTGAAGGTATTGAAGAAGACTTGTGAAGCCAAGAAAGTAATGTAACAACTTCAACATTTGCAGCACAAGTAAGAGATGGCAAAAGAGTAATAAGAAGGAAACTGGTAAAGGATTGGCCTAGCATTGGATTGTGATGGTAGCGGTGTTTCTTGAAGAGTTGTTGCCTCTGCATCGGCAATGCCAATTTGCTTCAAATCCCAAACCACACTTCTTGGTTTTGCATTGGGTCTCTCTTTTCTGTCTGCTCACTCTTTCTTGTGATTCTTATCTCAAATTCACTCTACTGATGCTGCTGCTACTGCAATTCTATTTAGTATTTGCTTTGCTGGCTAGTATTAAAAGGATTAGACCAAAAGAAGTGCAAAAGACAATAAAAGATTGGAAAAACTCCACACTACCGTCAGTCCCTCACCATCACCTATGCCTCGGGGTTCTGTTCCTTTGATACATTTTCTATACTTTTGTGTCTTAATAGGCCTTATTACATCACTCATTAACAGATACACCATGTGTTTTTGCATTGTTTTCCTCAATATGGTGTCTGTTTTATTGTTGGTAATCGAGCCACTACTCCTTTGAAGGGCAAGTCACAGCACCATTGATTCTTACTCCCGGAAAGAAAAATTTTTCAAAATTTCACAAAAGCTGTTTCCTTAGTCTTTCTCATCATAGCAATATGCTATTTATGAATGCAATTTATAATTACAACTAGCTAGCATTAGCATCAGTAATTTCCCATATCAAATTTTGTCCACTTTGTATTTCTCTTCTCACAAACAAGTAGCTATGGCCAATACAATTGTGTAACAAAAAGCAAATTGTGCTACACAGTTAACAAGAATAGCATTTAATCTTTTTTATGGGACAGATGAAACTCTGAAAGCAAAGCATTTGTACTACACTTAGTAATAATCACAAAATCAAATCCACACACATGCATCATCTTTTATTTGTCCAGTTATACTTGGCTAATCTGTTTCTTTTACAGATATATACATATATTCAATATTATTAGTGCGAACAAAAGTACTATTGGGTTTCCAACCACAACTGTTTCCTCTATTCATTATATCAATCGATTTGAGTCTTTTTTTTTTAATATTTTTTTTTCTACATTAAGCTTTGTTTCCTATATTAGCCGCCGGCCCTAACTTGTAATTGGCTCAATAACCTGAGGTGCTCTAGGTCACAATAAGTCAAAAATATGATTTAATGTAACAATATTTTATATTTAGCCCATCTTTTGACTGTTGCTTCGGTGCCACTAATAAACACAACGTTTTAAAAACAGCTAGCACAAAAAGAAAGTGTAACTCGAGCCAAGCGTCCTGAGAAAGTAGCTACCAAGAGGAAAATGTTACGTAAAGGAGGAAATGAGAGTTTTTAAGTGTTGAAATTTAAGAATAAAGGGCATCCCTGATTTTGAGGATAAATCATGTGGGTGAAGGAAATTTTGGCTACTGGCTTTGATTAGCTTGATTAAATCTGCACTATTTTTTATATTTAATTAATACATATCTTGTAAGGTTTGCTTAAAATATTTTCAAATGCGGCAAGTAAGGTCCAGCAATTTGAAAATAAACAAAGGTGCCCCGAGCCCAGAGTTCCAGGGAGTGACCTTGGGAACTCTCACTGTGGAATCTATACACGTTTTGTTTTGACAAAGTTGTTTTTAAAATCTTCCCGCAACGAGCATCTCTCCTGCTCATTCAAGTTAAAAAAAAAAAAAAAAAGTGACAGTCACTCTAAATACTGGGCAGCAGTTCAGTTTCCCACGACATATATTACGAAGGTATTTTTTTTCTATGTAAGTAGAATAGACATATTTCCAATATTAGTGAAAGTTGAAATATGAACAATATTTTATAAGAATTAATATAAATTAATCTTTTAGCTCTTTATCATTGAGGAGGAAAAATCAAACAATTTAGGGGATTTAAAATGGGTAAAACAGTACTCATTATGAAACTTATCAACAATAATGTCAAAACTCATGGGGGTGTATCTGTATTTGGCTGAGTCGATGAACGTGCTCGTGAAGAAAATAATTTTTACATAGAAATGAAAGAGTCTAGAGTAATTAATGACCAAAATATTACAAAATCAAAAGTAACTCTAGTACACGGTCCTTTTAATTTCGAATTTCTAAAATTCAATTTTGGTATAGTGGGAAGGGATAAGGCTGTTTTTTTTGCTTGGTCAATAACTCCAAATCCCAACATTTAATTAGTTGATGAGAAGTATAACTAAATTTGTATTGAAATGAAATAATATATAGACAGAACCTTTTTCAAATTATATAGCTTCGATTGGTATTATGGCTTGATTACAAGCTGAAATATGGTTTGAGCCTGATGTGTCTTGAACTTATACTAAATGTAATTAATATCAATTCCGTAAGTTTGATAGTCGACAATTAAAATGAGATATTTTTTCAATTTTTGTTATAGCTATTGCCGCAGCTTAAGCAGCTATTGAGCCAGCTATTGTTTCGTCAATTGTAATAGTTTGATTTATAAATATCTTTTATAATCTTATGTAATATAAGTTGTAGTGTAAATAATAATTACATTTAATTAAAAAAAAAAGTTTGAAAAAGAAGGTGCCATTATGAATCTTTGTGGAGATAATAAGATATTCATAACCATACTCGCACCTTCAAGGCTAAAAGAGGCTAACGCTGTATATGTGCACTGCATGCTTCTTTCTTTGTTTTCATGAAATTTGATAGAAATATGAAAATTTTCAGCATTATCTATCAAAAAAAAAAAATTGTGGTAATGTTTCTCATCTAAAGAAGTCAATTATCAAAATACTTCACTTCAATAATAGCAGTATTAGAAGTTTTAGAATTGATGGTTTCGGTAGACTTCTAATTTTAAATTTTAATTATGCGTAAGATTATAATGAATTTTTCCCTTTTCTTTTCAAACATAAGCACATTTTGGGCCCATGGCATGTGATAAGTGCTCTAACAAACAGGCCCAAAAAATGATCCAAATTTGAAAATGGGTGACAACGATCTTCTGTGGGCCCATTGCCTCCAAGATTTTGAGGCTGAAAAATCCTTCGCACTTCGGCTTTCGGCATCCTCTTCTTCTCTCTTTTTTCGGTGCAAACAAATAACTAAACTAGGCAAAGTTTTGAACATACATGTATATTTTTTATTAATATACATCATGGCTTCTTCACTTTTTCTCCATAATATGTGTTGCATTTCACGTTACTCTCCAAATTGTTACAGAAAGCAGACCCTAGCATTAACTCACTCTCAGTTTCTTCACTCGAATTCATTATTGAAGTTGAAGAAGCAATCCCTGCTCTCTGATACCCAAACAAGGGACCTGAAAACTCATAAACCTCGGTCTTTCACTGTTGTCTACGCTGCTCAATCCAGTTTCTTGAAAGGTTAACTTCCCTCATTTTCTTAACTTTGTTTTTTCAAAAAAATTGTCTCTTTTTTTGTTTTTTTTTGTCTATTTATTTCTTTTCTTGAATTGGGTGTGGATAAATTTTGGAATCTAATGTAATGATAGCATTTTGAACTGATTTTGCCTTGTGTATTATGCATGTTAGTTTGTCATATGGTTATGGCTCTTTGTTAGTTTATGATATGTGATTGCTTTATACATATGGTGAAACCAGGAAACTGAGGCTTTGGGACTTCTGATGAAAACTTGATTATTTTTAGGAATACGTATTAATTATATTGAGAGAATTTTCTGCTTGTAAGTACCAAACAATTAAGATTTGAAGTCTTTGATTGCAGACCATAATGCAATGTGACTTCTCTCCATTGATGATTCTAATTAAAGAGTATTTTGTATCATTTTTTTATTCTTTGGTTGCTTAACCTGTTCTGTGGTTAGTTATTTGTATAAATTTAAGTGGGACTAGGCAAGTTTTTCCATTGTGTTTTCAAGCTATTTTCGAGATCATGCAGAGGTCTCTGTTTCGTTTTGTACAAGTTTAGTGAAGTGCATATTAAAATTATAAAATTCTCCAATTCATGAACTTTTATCAGCCAATATTCATTTTTCTGTTTCCTGCCAATAGCTCGTCTCCTCAAATTGTTTTAGGGTAGACTGTAGGGCAAGATCTAATTGTCAAGTTATTCAAATCCTTGATGATCATATTCTAAGAGTAATACTTGTGCTGTATTTTTCTTATAGCCATTAAATTATGAGATGCTTTTGTTTCTTCTAGAAAGTTGTGACCTCATATTTAATTCCTGGTTGGTCCCTTTTATAAAAGTGCACAGGCTCTGGTCCTGCTAATTTAATACATGTGAATTTCTTTTCTCATATTCTGTGCTAACTCTCATTAAGAATTCTTTTAAATAGTTCTTCAAACCGTGTGGAAGGTTGGGAAGGATGGAATTGAAGTTGGAACCAATATGGTGCCTGTAAGTTGATTTTTTCTCTCTTCCAATTTTTCCCTTTGATATGAAGCTTACTATTTAATAATATTTTGTTACTTTTTGTTGCTAGGAAATTGTACCAAGACCAGTTGCAAGGATTTCCATAACAGTAGTTGCACTGACTGTTGCACTTTATGTACTTAAGTCATTCCTCTCTACTGCTTTCTTTGTGCTGGTATGTTGCCCTGTTTTTAATTATTTATTTTTATTAATTTCCCCAAGTCTGGACAGAGGATTTATGATACAATTTTGGTTCAAACTATGTAGAATAAGTATTGAGTGATTCATCAACTCTTAATCATTGCTACACTTCAAGTGAGATTTAATGTAATAACTTTATCCGCTCCATTTCAAACATGGCTGGTTATCAACAGCTTCACCATGTTGCTCATGTGATGTGCATATTTCAATCAAGGGCATGTAGCTGCTAGGAGTGTATTTATTTATTTATTTATATAGCATCATCATCATGATTCTGAATTTTGGCCAATTTTGGTGAGTTAGAAATTTGGTGACACTTCATGTTTTTTCCTGGGATCCCACAGTTTGAGCAGTTTCAACAGTATTCATACCAAGAAATAGGCCAAGTGCATCCCCTGCTTGAATATCATTTTCAGGAAATCTTTCAGTGTTCTTCTTAACCTGACCGATTAGTTTTGATTTGAGACAGATACCGAGTTGCTTAAAGTATATTAATTTTATATATAAATTTTTATGGCTGATTTCTTTCTTCCTTGGAACTAATTTTTTGGCCTTATGACTTCGTTTTTGCAATTCATTAAATTATACCTTAATTGCACTGAATAGTATATTCTCTGTAAGAACAGGCCACAATGGGACTTGCATATTTCATATACATTGCTTTGAACAAAGATGAGCGACCAAAAGGAGGTGCAGATTCCACACCCACAGAGGAGGATTCTCTCGAAGAAGCTAGAAGAATAATGGAAAAGTACAAGTGATGAGTGCAGTAAGAGTTTAACTAGTCGCAAATCATTTAAATTTTGTTTGGTTCAATTATCTAAGAAAAGTTGCAATGTTGCGCGAAATAAACAAGTGCTAAATTATGGATTATGTATATAATTTTTTTATTATTATTATTGTTACTATTTGTGTAGGGCTGGCAATTTGATAGAAAACAAGGTAAATTTGTCCTGGATTTGCATCAATGCGTAGGTCTACTCCACATTAGACATTACCATTTAATATTTTTCTTGATTTCAAGTGAACATAATCACGGTACTTTCCTCGGCTTTATACTTGAGTTTAAACAACAAAATAAAAATAAATAGATAAACTTAAAAGCTTTATTTCCAAACTTGAAAAAGCATACATTTAGAGACAGATGCATCACATTACATAGATGAAGCCAGTAGCAGGTGCATGAACACCTACTGTTTTTATTTACTGGATTATAATCTCCTTTCCCTTTTGACTCCTAGTCTTCCATGCTGATAATGCACCTCAAACCCTCCCCTTTCACCATGTACTCAAAGGCTTTATTGATTTCTGAGAAAGGGATGCGATGGGTTATAAACTTCTCCAGTTCCAGTTGCTGTGTGGTATTATGACAACAATAATATCCAGATGTTCAAATTGCTGGCAATTAACAATGAATAATAGTAACACATCTAAAACTTTTTATTGATGAAGAAAGTCGGGTTACCTTGTTCATGTACATATCAACGACAGAAGGCAGGTCAGTCCGCGGTTTGTAGTTCCCAAAGAAAGTTCCTTTGAGGGTTCTTTCGTTAAGTACATTGATTGGCTTGGTCATAAACATTGCATCCTTACTGGGCACTCCAACAAGCACAGCTACACCCCATCCCTGCGTTGTTCGAAATTTAAAGTTCAACACAGACAGAATTGCATCCATGCACCATTGACAATGAATAGAGAGCGTTTATTGACATACATCATGAACGCACTCGAAGGCTGAGATCATGTTATCAATGTTGCCAGTGCACTCAACACTTCTGTCAACTCCACCATTTGTCATCTCTGCAATAACCTGTAAGATGTTAAAGTGCTACTACTGAGATAAGCTGCTGGTATTTCTATAAAATGATACAGTGATGGAGTGTAGATGATGAAACTAAACCTCTTGAATTGGTCTATCATGCTCACTGGTGTTGACAAAATCAGTTACTCCAAACTTTTTGGCTAAGATACAATCAGTATAAAGCAATAGATTAGTTTCAATTTCTCCTTTAAAACAAACTTTAATTTCCCACATTAGATAAGAGATTGATAAGCAAATAATTAATGTTACCTTCCCCGAACCTCTTGGAGCTCCTGTCAACACCAATAATTCTTGATGCTCCAGCAATTCTTGCACCTTCTGCAGCCTAAAGCACGTGTGGATCAGTAAGAGAAGCTCTATCCATGAGGACTTAAGGAAAACCTTCTACATGCTTCACAGATTTGTTGCCTAAAACTTACTGCTAAACCAACAGCTCCAAGGCCAAAGATAGCGACTGATGAACCCCTTTCAGGTTTTGCCACATTTAGAGTTGCACCCAGCCCTGAAATTCATGGAGTGGTTAGGTCATTTTTCGAAGGAAAAAACAAAATAGTTGAAAACAAATTTTACAAAGAAAAACCTGTTGAGATGCCACAACTGAGGATGCAGACTTTATCCAAAGGCGCCAGAGGATTGATCTTTGCAACGCAGCCTGAATGAACGACAGTGTACTCGCTAAAGGTGGATGTTCCAAGAAAGTGATTTACAGGCTCCCCATTGATAGAAAACCTAGATTGCCCATCAGCCAGCATGACTCCCCTGGCCGGATTTATTCTCAAAAGGTCACACATATTGCTTACATCGGACTTGCAGTGTCTACAATCCCCACACTCCCCTGTAAATACCGGAAGTACATGATCCCCGACATCGAGGTCAGAAACCCCTTCCCCAACACTTTCCACAATCCTGTTATAAGATTGAATTTAGCTATGATCATTATAATTTTGCATTTGTAGCATGAACTATTGATCAAGAAAAACAACTCTTAACGCAATTGAATTCAACAGGATTCACATAGCAGCATACCCTGCTGCTTCGTGGCCAAATATGCGAGGAAGCAAAGGTGTCCGACCCTGAAAACCAAAATCAAAAACCCTGGGATTAAAAGAATTACGCTTTTGGCTTAGCATTTCTATGATCGTGGGAGGGCAGTACGGTATATTATTGTCAATTGTGACTGACCTTGGACTCCCAGAAATAGAGATCAGTGCGGCAAAGAGTGGTGTATTTGATCCTGATCCTCACTTCCATGGCCTGTGGAGGAGCAACCTCCACATCCTGAATGATCAGCGGCTTCCCTGCTTCCCAAGCAACCGCCGCTGCAGAAAATCAAATATGACAAAAAGCAAAAAAAAAAAAAAAAAGAAAGAGAGAAAGTTAGATCAAGTGATTAATTTCATTTCGTCAATGTACATAATATACCTTTGCAGGTAATAACAAGACCAGCAGTGCTCGACATTGGTGATGATTCTCAATGAGAATGAACACAAAGCTAAGAACTGTTCAAGATAAGGAGCTTTATTAATTGTGAACCATTTATTAAGCACATGATTTCGTGGTGGCCACAATCCCTCCATTGACAATCAAATAATGCCAAAGCTTTTAACACGTGATGGATGGACACAGTTCAGAAGGTTTAGTCGAAATCCAATGATAAGTAGAGACAAACATTACTGGGTACGAATACACGATGATGATCACTTTGTATTTGGACTGAAGCAAGAAGACGAATATTAATATTCCCGCGCGCGCCACTAACTAATTTCTAACCGTCCGTACGGATGATATTTTTATTCTTTTTTCGGCCCCTGGCTCTCAAGTCTCAAGCCTCAAATTACAAAAGATAACAGACGCAATTTCGAATTTGAAAATTGGTTTGAAAATTAAAATATTATTGAAAATCTATTTTTAATAATTTTATACGACACGCGATTGATATAATATTTGAGCATTGTTTTTAAATTTAAAAACTGTGAAAACATGTTTTTGTTTTATATTCAAATACAATAAATACTCAAAGAAATGAAAACAACCGATTTAAATCCGGGGTATATAATGCACTTATAATCCAACGAAGCCCAATTGATTTTCCTAGTGTGATTACACATTGCTCTTGCGTGCTAGAGAGTAGAGGCTGAGGCCTGCATGCTCGCCTGCCTTATTCTTTGGGAATATGTTTAACCCTAAATAATGCAAAAGTATTTTCTTCAGTGAATGGTGTGATCTGGCCTGAAATTCACATGCATTTGAAATTGGTCCAACCTATGAGCTATGAATGTGAAGACAATAAGGTGGGTATTGAATATGACAAGTGTTTTCATGTAAATAGGGACAAGAGAGTTTTATGAGAAAATGGTAGTTCAATTGTTATCTAAGGATCAGGGGGAATTAGAATATAGATATCAGCTAAGTGAATGGAGAGCTTGGTCCTGTTGAAAATACAAACTTAAGCAACTAACCGATTAGAAATGATAGCATAAAAATATTCATATTCGAGTGATAGTGACAGTTCAAGTATAAATAGCTCCATTCTAATAATAATAATAATGTAAAAAAAAAAGCCGCTAACATAAATTTCTAACTGTAATTCAAAACACAATATCATCAACACGTAAAACTTAGAACTCTACTCTTAACTCACAAAAAACATCTCTAACAGATTAACAGAATAGAACTGAATGAACTCAGCAACAATTTACAAACCATCAACGACAAATCCATCGCCACACCCATCTTCTCAATTCCCAGAAATCACAAAATGCAAGAACATGCGAGAATTAACTCAAGTCCACGCCCACTTCATCAAAACCGGCCAAATCCGCGACCCACTTGCCGCAGCCGAAATCCTTCGCTTCTACGCCGTCTCCGATCTTCGCAACTTAGAGTACGCGCGTAGGGTTTTCACCCAAATTCGTGAACCCAATTGCTTTTCCTATAACACTATCATAAGAGTTTTCTCTAAGGGTAAAGATGATGATGACTCATTGAATGCGTTATTTGTTTTTTATCAAATGGTCTGTGACGGCTTTGTGTTGCCTAATAAATTTACATTCCCTTCTGTGTTAAAAGCCTGCGCTAAAACGGTGAGGCTTCCAGAAGGAAAGCAGGTTCATGGTTTGATAGTTAAATTTGGATTGGTTTATGATGAGTTTGTTGTACGCAATCTTGTCAGAATGTATGTTATGTGTGGAGATATGGATTATGCTCATAGATTGTTATATAAAAATGCTGTTGAATTTGAAAATAATGGATTGTTATTAAGAGATAAGAGGAGGCAAGAGGGTTATGTGATTTTGTGGAATGTGATGATTGATGGGTATGTTAGAATTGGAAATTTTAGAGTTTCTAGAGCCTTGTTTGATGATATGCCTCAGAGGAGTGTGGTGTCTTGGAATGTGATGATATCTGGGTGTTCAGGAAGCACACATGCACTGTATGGAAAGTAAAGCAGAGGATTACAGCACTAGCTGCAGCAGTCACAAACCGTTACAAATTGATGATATAAGATGTGAGGTGGCACATGGAGATTATGCACGTGATGTTTAGTTTCTCAAGGTAATATAATCTGTTAATGATTAGCTGGAGTTAGTTACAAGCATTAAGCTTAATATTGAATTGTATATAAAGCAGCAACTTGTATATTCTTCTGTAATGAAAAATCAGATCATTGAAAATGAGAAAGATGTTTCCAAATCCAACTTCATTTTTTTTGCTTTTCATTTAACTTTCTTTGCTCCCAAACACTTAAACTGAATTTCAACTTGGTATTAGAGCTTTCAATGGCATCTGTGAATCTCGCATCTTCTTCATCTCAAGTTTCTAACAATTCAGCATCTATCTCTTTTACCTTTAACACACCTGTAAAGTTAGATCAGTCAAATTATTTGATCTGGCGATCTCAAGTTCTTGCTTCAATTCAAGGCAACAGACTAGAAAAATTTATCGATGATTCAGTCACTCCACCGTCCTCTCATATCACTCAAAGAATTGGTGATGATATCAGATCAGTTGAGAATCCAGATTTTGTAACTTGGAGATCACAGGATCAAGTGCTTTTTAGTTGGCTCCTCTCCTCGATGAGTGAAGGCATTATCAATCTTGTATTTAATCTTGAGACTTCTCTTGAGGTATGAAAAGCTGTTGAAACACAATTTGGATCACAATCTAAATCTCGTTTGTTACATCTAAGGTACATGATGAATTCAACGATAAAATATGATCTGAAAATAACTGATTATTTTATTAAAATGAAGAATATAGGTGATAATATGGCAGTAGCAGGAAGTGCACTGAGTAATGATGACTTGATTTTACATATACTATCTGGTTTAGGACCAGATTATAATTCAGTTGCTACATATATCATCGGACAAGTAGGTCCGGAAAATGAATGTTAATTAAGCTTATGCCATGCTCTTAACTCAATAAGCTAGAATTGAACAACAAACTCAAATGCTTGCTGGCATTGATGTGAAATAGAATTTCGAAGCCAATTTTGCACGTAACAGAGGATCTAAGAAAGGAAATTTTTCCGATAACAAAGGCCCGGTAGTTTTAGATATAATCCAGAGTTATGGCAATTATGGAAATTTTGGTAATGGAGGTTATAGAAGAGGTTATGTAAGATCCAATTTTGTCAGCAACAATCCTGGATCTAATTCTCAATTTAAGGGTTATCATGGAGATAATCAAAGAGGAGGAAATTAGAATAACAATCTTGGAAATAGTATCTTTAATAATAGTAAAGTACCTGGCAACTACAAGCCTCAATTGAATAACTCTAAGCCAACCTGCTAAATTTGTCTCAAGATCAGCCACATAGCAAACATCTCGCTGGAAATTATCAGAGTTTATCGCTTCGGTGCTTACTGCACCACCTCCAAACGTAAACTCTAAGGCAGCATTTTTGCTAACATTGATGGTCAGACTGATCTAAACTAGTATCTGAATAGTGGTGCTACTCACCATCTCACAAATGACATAAAAAACTTGCAGGTCAACAATTCATTTGCAGGTACATCTAAACTTGTTATTGGTAATGGCACTGGTTTAAGCATCACACACACAGGTAATGCTGTTATAAGAATGCATGGCTCTATGAATTATACCACACTTAAACTAAAAGACATACTCCTAGTTCTTCAAATAACCAAAAATCTTATCAGCATATCCAAACTGACCAAAGACAATAATGTGGTGGTTGAATTCACTGATAAATTTTGTTTTGTGAAGGACAAGGCGAAGAATTTGATCATACTGCAAGGCAAGGCTGAAAAGGGGTTATACAGATTGTCTTTGGTTACACCAAATAAGATTCTCTCTCAGTCTTCTACTCAAGGTCATGTTGTTAGTATTGAGTCTGCTGTTCCTCTTTCAATGTTCTCAGCTGTCATTTCTGATTTCAATAACAAAACAATGTCTTGCTTACACAATGCAACAACTGTTGCTTGTCATATAAGCCCTGAATGTCTGTTGAGTTCATCTGTATTACATCAAAGGCTAGGACATCCAAACTCCAAAGTCTTAAATCATGTAATTCAGTCTTGTTCATCATTTAATTCTGTGAATAAAATTAAAGTCTTTGATTCATATGATGCATGCAAACTTGGGAAAATGCACAAACTCCACTTTCCAGCTTCTGTAACAAAAACAAAACAACTTTTAGAGATTCTTCATACAAATTTATGAGGACCTGCTCCTATGGTTTCCATACAGGGAAACAAATATTATGTGAGTTTTGTAGATGATTTTACTAGATTCACTTGGTTTTTTCTATTAAAGACCAAAGATGAAGCATTGCAAGTCTTTAAAATTTTCAAAACACAAGTTGAAAAACAATTGAAAAGTCTATTAAATGTCTTTAATCTGACCGGGGAGAGAGTTTAGACCCTTTGTAAGTTACCTTCATCAAGAAGGAATTCAATTCAGACACTCATGCCCTTACACTCATAATCAAAATAGTTTAGTAGAGAGGAAACATAGACATATCACAGAACTTAGACTTACTATACTTGCTCAAGCTACTTTACCCATTAAATTTTAGTGGGATTCTTTTCATATACATCATAAACAGATTGCCAACACCCACTTTATCTATGAAAACACCTTATGAATCTATCTTTCAACTCAAGCCAGATTATAACTTCTTAAAGGTCTTTGGATGTTCTTGTTTTCCTTTCCTCAGAGAATATAATAAACACAAGTTTCATTTCCACACTTCAAAATGTATTTTCTTAGGTTATAGTCCTTTACATAAAGGCTATAAGTGTCTTCATTCCTCTGGAAAAATTTATACAGCTAGTCATGTTTTATTTTATGAAACAAATTTTTCATATTCTTCTGATCATAATTTCAGTTCATCCTTATAGTCATCTCCATTTGATTATCAGTATAATCTTCTTCAGTCATACACTATTTCTATTCCTAATGACAGTCAAATACCTTTGAAACTGATGCAGCAGGTAATGATCATTATTCTCCACTTAATACTTCAAATTCACCTGCACTTATTTGTCATTCAACCCAAAATCAAACAGATCACAAACCTGATATACACTCATCCCCTTCTATATCTACACAATCACCATCACAAATACCTCAACTACTATCAAAGCCCACATTGTCCACTCATAGTATGATTACTAGAGCCAAGGCTGGTATATTTAAGCCTAAAGCATTTATTAGTACTCACAATGCCTTAAACCTTCTATCGTGCTCGAGGCTTTATCAGATCCCAAGTGGAAAACAGCAATGCAAGCTGAGTACGATGCTTTTATTACTAATAATACATGGAGTCTTGTGCCAATATCACCATTATATAAGCTGGTTGGATGTAAATGGGTCTTCAGAACCAAATACAACACAAATGGGACAGTTGCAAAACATAAAGGTCGACTGGTTGCCAAAGGTTTTCATCAAACAGCAGGATTAGATTATTTAGAAACCTTCAGTCCAGTGATAAAATCTCCAACAGTTAGGGTAATTCTTAGCTTAGCTGTGATGAAATGATGGAAGGTTAGACAAATTGATGTAAACAATGCATTCCTCAATGGAGAACTTTCTAAGAATGTTTACATGATACAGCTAGAGGGCTTTACAAGCAAAGAATGTTATGTTTGTAAACTCAACAAAGCTCTCTATGGACTGAAACAAGCCCCTCGAGCGTGGTATGATAAGCTTAAATGCCATCTCACTACATGGCAATTTGTTAATTCCAAGGCAGATACATCTTTATTTATCAGGCATGATGAAAAAGGATTAATCATTGTGCTTATCTAATGCCTAGGGGATTCCAGAGTACTCTCTTGGTTCTTCTTCCTAAGAAGGACTCTCTAGTTTCTTGGGCTGATTTTCGGCCAATCAGTTTGTGTAACGTGAGCAATAAGGTTTTAACTAAATTGTTTGTTATGCGACTGACACCAGTGCTACCTCGTGTCATTTCTCCGTCTCAGAGTGGTTTTGTACCTGGCAGGAGCATTCATGATAATGTATTATTGGTTCAGGAGCTTGTTCACGATCTTAATTGTCGTACCCGGGGAAGTAACGTGGTACTGAAGTTGGATATGACTAAGGCATATAATCGGATGTCATGGTCCTTTGTCCTTCAGATATTGCGGTGCTTGGGTTTCTCAGAGCAGTGGATTTCTTTAGTTCGAAGGGCGATATATGGACCTTGGTTTTCTGTGTTGGTTAATGGGGTCAGCCATGGATTTTTTCAGTCTCGGGGTGGTCTTCGCCAGGGTGATCCGCTATCTCTTTGTTTGTTCATTATTGCTGCAAAGTTTTTATCTAGAGGTCTGGATCACTTGTATTCTTCGCATCCTTGCTTGAGATATTGCTCGTCTAGTCATCTTCCTATTTTCCATTTGAGTTTTGCAGATGATATTGTTCTTTTTTGGAATGGGAGTAAGGTTAGTCTCACGTGGCTTATGGATTTTTTGCATTATTATGAGACTGTTTTTAGGCAGTTGGTTAGCTAGGCGAAGAGCAGCTTTTATGTTGGGGGCTTGGTTTCTGCTTCACGTGGTGCTATTATTCACACAGTTACGCGGTTCCAGCAGAAGCAACTCCCTTTTTCTTATCTTGGTTGTCCGGTGTTTGTTGGGAGAGTCAAGATTGCTTTTTTTGATGATCTGATTCGGAGGGTCCGAGAGAGGATTTCTAGTTAGGCTAATCGATTACTCTCGTTTGAAGGAAACTAGTGCTTATTCGACATGTTTTATCCTCTATGCCTTTGCACTTATTTCATGTTATGCGACCGCCGATTGGGGTTATCCAGCAGTTAAAGCGAATGTTTACACATTTCTTATGGGGTGACTGTGGACCTAGGCGGAGGATTCATTGGTGTCATTGGCCGGAGGTGTGCTTTCCTCGGGAGGAGGGCGGCTTAGGTTTTAGCTCATTTTGTGATCTTGCTAAAGCTTTTGAGCTTAAGCTTTGGTGGAGATTTCGGGAGCAGCACTCTTTATGGGCTTCATACATGAAGTCTAAATATTGCAGAAATGATCATCCCAGAATGGTTCGTTTTCGTTACCCAGCTTCGCCCCTCTAGAGGCGTCTCTGCTCTATCCGAGATGTTACTGAGCCTCATATTCGTTGGCTGGTGGGTGTTTGTTCTTGTAGTTTCTGGTATGATTGTTGGTCGGATCACTCCTTTGTATTTTTATAATTCAGTGTCGCTTCGCTCAGCACCTGCGATCTTCTTATCGGCTCGGTACTCGTTTGGGATAAGGGTAAGCTTCAGCCGCCTTACCCACGCCGATGAGTTGAGCAGATTGTTTTGGTTCCGATATCTACTGGCGTGCCTGATGAGACTCAGTGGGATTCTACTACTAATGGTATTTTTCATTTAAGGTTGGCTTGGGAGATAGTGAGGTGCGCCAGGCCACGAGATGAGGTCTGTTCTATAATTTAGCAGCATCATATTCTGTCTCGGTTATCATTCTTTCTTTGGCGGTTGTTGGGAGGTTTTCTGGCCACTGATGCCGCATTGAGTACGCGTGGATTCTGTATGGTTTCACGGTGCTTCTATGGGCAGGCGCTAAGACTTCTCAGCACTTATTTCTCGAGTGCCCTCAGGTTAGCCAGTGTGGAGTATTTTTATCGTTGTTTAGGGACGTGGCGGACCGACTTTCTATCGCCCCATGCTTTGCTTCGCCATCGCGAGAGATGTGCTTCTTCCCGATCTCATATTTGGGTTATTTTACCTTACTTCATTCTCGTGGCATGCGTGGAAGGCTCGAAATGGATTCGAGTTTGATTCTCACTTCTTTTCGTGGATGCGGTGATTTTTCGAGTGGTGTCGGACATTCGACTTACTGGCTCGCTCTTGGTTTCAAGCCGTCTCAATCATGGGCGTGATGGATTCTCGACCACGAATGGGCTATGAGTGATCGCTTCACCCCACGGCCTATTCGAGTTGTCGTTTGAAGCGACCGCCTCTTGCGTGCCGAGTCGATCGTTGATGGGTGTTCGAGGGTAATCCCGGGTTATCCACCGCAGGAGTGTTCTTCGGGATCATAGGGGTATATTTTTAGCGAGGTTTGGCTCTTTTCTTGGCCATCATCCAATCCTTTATCGCGAGCTTATGGTCGTTTGTGAGGGTTTGGAGCTGGCGGTCTAGATGGGTTATTCTATTGTGGAGGTAGAGTCTAACTCGGCTACTGTGGTTTCCTGGATCCTCGCGGACAGTTCTGTCTGATGGGATTATGTTTTGCCCTTGCGTCGAGTTCGATCTTTGGTGTCCTCTTATTCGGTTGTGGTTCGGCATGTATATCGTGAGGCTACGTCTGCAGCTGATTTTTTGGCCAATTGGGCTTGCACTTCTCGTTCCAGCCATCGATTCTTATCGGTCCGTGATCTGCCCATAGGTTTACCTAAGATTATTCATATAGATGCCCATGCAGTTCTGCATATCAGACGCTAGTTTTATTATATTATCGTTTGTATGTTTTCACTTATTGAGGAGGTTTTGGTTCATGTCCCCCTCCTTATGTATGTGTTTTCTCTTGCATGATTTATATTACAGGTAGGGATTCTGCCTAACCCCCCACCATTTTGGTGGTTTAAAAAAAAAAATCATTGTGCTTATCTATGTTGATGACATTTTGGTTACTGGTCCTGATTCTACTTTACTTGAAGAATTCATTGAAAAGCTGAGTAAAGTATTTGCTTAAAGGATTTGGGACTAGTTGCTTATTTCCTTGGTATTGAGATCTACTATACAGAAAGTGGAATTCATCTCTCTCAAACAAAAATAAAATACATCAAAGACTTATTAATCAAAGCTTCAATGCAGAAATGCAAAGGTTCAAATACTCCTTTCAGTACAGGTCTTAAGCTGGAGAAGAATGTTCAAGGCTATTTAAGCCAAAGTTTGAAAATCCTACCCTCTATAGAAGTATAGTTGGAGGTCTTCAGTATCTCATACTCACCAGACTAGATATAGCTTACTCTGTTCATAAACTCAGTCAATACCTCAGTACTCCAACACTTCAACACTGGTTAGCCTGCAAAAAAGTTCTCAGATACCTTCAAAATATAATAACTCATGGCCTTCATATTCAGAAAGAAGACACACTTGCAACTACATGGTTGAATGGTTATTCAGATGCTGATTGGGCCTGTGATTTGGATGACAGAAAGTCTATTGGAGCATATTTCATATATTTGGGAAATAATTTGATCTCTTGGTCCTCTAAAAAGCAAGTCATTGCAGCCAAGTTAAGTACAGAGAGTAAGTATAGAGCTTTGTCTGCAGCAAGCTCTGAATTATCTTAGTTGCAGTCTTTATTTACTGAGCTTAATATTGTTAATTTGCCAACACCAATTCTTTGGTGTGATAATCAAAGTGCAAGGGAGTTGGCTCGAAATCCAGTCTTTCATTCAAGGTCAAAACACATTAAATTGGATGTACATTATATTCGAGACAGAGTGCTAAAGAAAGAGTTAGAAATCAAATATATTCCTTCTGAAGAACAAGTGACTGATGTTTTAACCAAGCCTCTGTCATTTTCTAAATTTCATTACTTCCGTTCCAAGCTCAATGTCACTTCTAAGCTCAATGTTACTAACAGACTATTGAGCTTGAAGGAGGATGTTAAGGAAGCACACATGCACTGTATGGAGAGTAAAGCAGAGGATTACAGCACCAGCTGCAGCAGCCACAAACCGTTACAAATTGATGATATAAGATGTGAGGTGGCACCTGGAGATTATGCACGTGATGTTTAGTTTCTCAAGTTAATATAATCTGTTAATGATTAGCTGGAGTCAGTTACAAGCATTAAGCTTAATATTGAATTGTATATAAGGCAGCAACTTGTATATTCCTCCGTAATGAAAAATCAGATCATTGAGAATGAGAAAGATGTTTCCAGATCCAGCTTCATTTTCTTTGCTTTTCATTTAACTTTCTTTGCTCCCAAACACTTAAACTGAATTTCAACTCTGGGTATGCACAAAATGGGCAGTTTAGGGAGGCAATTGAGATGCTTCGTGAGATGCAAATGGGAGATGTTTGCCCAAATTATGTCACATTGGTTAGTGTTCTTCCTGCAATTTCACCTCTTGGGGCTCTTGAATTGGGTAAATGGGTGCATTTGTATACAGAGAAGAATGCAATTGAGATTAATGATATCCTCAGCTACGCATTGATTGATATGTATGCTAAATGTGGGAGCGTTGAGAATGCAATTCAAGTCTTTGAGGGGACACCTCAAAGGAATGCAATAGCATGGAGTGCTATGATTGGAGGGTTTGCCATGCATGGTCGAGCACAGGATGCTCTTGATTGCTTCTCCAGAATGGAACAAGCTGGTGTAAAACCTAGTGATGTTGTGTATATTGATCTCCTGAGTGCTTGCTGTCATGCAGGTTTAGTGGAAGAAGGTCGGTTCATTTTCAACCACATGGTAAATGTCGCTGGTTTAGAACCTAGGATTGAACATTATGGCCGTATATTTGATCTGTTAGCTCGTGCTGCTCTTTTGGAAGAAGCTGAAGAGCTTATACTGAATATGCCAATTAAACCGGATGATGTGATATGGAAGGCCTTGCTTGGTGCTTGTAAAACGCATGGAAACATCAAAATGGGGGAACGCGTGGCAAAGGTGTTAATGAAATTGGCTCCTAATGATAGTGGAGCTTATGTCGGTATATCAAATATATATGCTTCTTCAGGAAATTGGGAGGGGGTTTGCAGAGGTGAGGTTAAAAATGAAGCAAATGGACATAAGGAAAGACCCTGGTTGCAGTTGGATTGAACTCAATGGTGTGATACATAAATTCCTTGTGGAAGATGATTCCCATCCAAAAGAGAAAGAAATCCATTCAATGTTGGAAGAAATTTCCAGCCAGTTAAGCTTGTCAGGTTATAGGCCAAAAACCACACAAGTCTTGCTAAACATGGAAGAGGAAGAGAAAGAAAGCACGTTGCACTATCAGCGAGAAGATCGCAACTGCATTCGGTTTAATCAGTACAAACCCTGGAACAACACTTCGGATAGTCAAGAACCTACGAATTTGTGAAGATTGTCACTCTTCAATGAAACTGATCTCAAAGATATATAAACGCAAGATAATTGTAAGCGATTTCACCATTTTGAAAATGGATCATGTTCCTGCATGGACTACTGGTAAAACCTCTTACTCTTTTGGCCTAACATTGTACTGCTACTACTTAAGGTACCAGGCATTGTTTATTCAGAACCGTACATTAGAGTGAATGAAATTTCTGTGAAATCTTAACGTGATTAATATAATTGCATTTTAATTCAATACTTCCCCACCGTTGAGTACCTCATATGTTTTTAACAACAAGATTTGACAATGAGGAATTTATTCCTCAATAGCTGCATTTACTTGAGCTGAAGGATGCATTAGTTATTTTTCTTAATGGCTTTCCAGCTAAAGGATCTTGCCTTTCGTAACAATTGGACTGATTTTCCCTTACCCTCCTGAGGCTATTGTCTTTGACTTGAGCTCCAATTGATATTGCGGGTAGTACTTTAAGTCATTGGCGTTGTGAAATGAAAGTCCCGTGAAATAAAAGTTAGATACTATTTTTGTGAAATGAAAGTTCCCCTAAAATAAAAGTTGATACTATTTGATAAATATGATTTAAAAATAAAAATAATAATTTTGAGAAATTACGACGATATGGGATTGGTTTTGGGAAATTAAAAGTAATTTTTAAAAGTTAATTTTGATATTAGTAAATTTTTTTAAAATTTATTTTTAATAAAATCACTTCATCATACAATATGTTTTGAAAAGCAAACAATGATTAATTTTTTTAAATTTAATTTTAAGAATCACTTTTATATTTAATACAATTTCATATATATCTTCATAAATATTATAAAAATCTAAAATCATCCTTATTAATTAAAAAATAAAATTATTAACTTTAAATGTATTATTATCATTACCAATTATATTTAGATAGCAAAATAAAAAATATAAAATTAATAGTATAAAATATTTATTTTAGTTATCAATTATCACATATATTATACATATTTTTTTTATATATTTATAAATGCGTAAATAAATTTTATTTAATATTATATCAAATTCAGTCATTTACATTCTTACAGTAGTTTAATAATCAAATCTATCAAATACATATGACCGCTTTAAAATTATTAAATGTTTAACTAATTTTTTTTTCAAAACTAAGTATTTATGCGACACAAGTGCACAACTAACGGCAACTATTTTTAAAATTATAGTATTACCAAATTAACCCTTGATAACATTAGAATGAAAAATCTATTAATTTAGTGAATATCGATTCATTGATAAATTAAAAAATTATTATTTTATGAAGAAATTCTTTGATTATTGCATAATATGATTATGTGTTTTATTTGAATAGTAATTAGTTGTCATTTGTTTTTCCATACTAAAAGTGACATATGGAGCATGTCTTACACTCAGCTGTTAAATTAAATGATAATGCAAACTGAAATTTCATTTAAAAAAAAGTTCTAGAAAGATCCAATTCCAAATTAATTTTAAAAAGCATTAAATAATATTGAGAACATTTTTTTATAAAAATCACATGACATCCCATGGATTTAGTTTTAAATTAGGTAATTATTAATTTATATAGTAAAAATTATTATTTAATTGAAGTTATCAATTTATCGAGTATTAATTTATTAAAATTCTACTACATTAGTTTTTTATTGAGAATTTTACAAACATAACTATTAAAATTTTATAAATTTTAAATTTAACCCCTCAAGTTTTATTCTTTCAAAGTTAGCCAAATAAAAAATTTTAGGACATAAATATCCCTCTCATTCCCACCCTCTCTCTCCCCTGATCTCTCATTCTCACCAAAATCCTGCACTTCATCATTGGGGACACTCCATCATCGGCAGCCAAAGTCAAATTCAACCTTTAGAATTTAAAAACCTAAGTCAGTTATTTCATTATTATTTTTGTGTGTTATTGTTGTTGTTGTTGTGTAGTGTTCTTAATATTGGGTGAGATTGTTGATGTTCGTTTGATGTGGAAATTGGTGGGATAGGTTAACGAGTGATAATTGGGTACACGGTAATGTGTAAGCCCTCGGCCGGTGCTCGTGCTTGTCGCACTCACTGATCCCACATGCTCATTTGTGCTTATCGCACTCACTAACCTTGTGGTACGATGAGATCTCTGCATACTAAATTTCAAACCTTTTTTTATTTATATTGAGTTATTATATTTAATTATATAATACAATAATTTAATTATATAATTTATTGACAATGATAAAATTTTGAGAGTATTGAAAATATAAAGAATGTTTATGATTCGTTTCTTTATTGGATATTAAGATTGTCATTCTTTTTCTAAGTATGAATCTCACTTTAATTATCCTCCAAACCACAATTGCAAATATCTTACCAAGCAATCCCCATCAACATTGGTACCAAAAGTCTGAGAGGTCCCACAGTCAATATGCTTACACCATGCAAAGTATGAGATGTCACCAATCAATATGTTTACACCATGCTAGACAAATTCTTGCAAAATGTTAATTCTTGTGTCAACGTACAAACATAATGATGATGAAATTAGAGCTCAGATGGGCTTAAATTTTCAAATTCCTTTATGGTGCTTCGGTCTTTTGAAAAAGTAGTTAAGCTTAAGGGGCTGGAAAAATATACTTAAAAGCATGATCCTTCGATATAGGTCAAGAATGCATGCAAGTTATAACCAATTATCTACTAAAATTATCATTTATTGAAAAGCTCTTTATTAGAAGCCATGATTGTGTACTTGGGCTGAAAAAACAAAAATGGTTGTCAAATTCTGTAATTTTGATGATTTTTCATTTCTCTCTCTCATGTTCGGATGAAATGATGAAAGGGGACAGCCATAAAGGTCAAAGATTTGTGAGATGATTCATCAAGACTTGGCGTGAGTTTGAATACGTTACAGTTACACACTAGATATTTTACAAATCTGCGTCTTATCATCATATCTCAACCACTTGCTCATTCTTTTCAATGGCGTTGGGGGATTAAGGACCTCCTCCAATAAAATTTCTGCATAGGGTTCCCGGCGATTGAAACACCAATTATTTTATGCATACCTTTTCACAAAAGAAAAAAATATATATATTGTTTTCAATTATTATTATTTTCTTTTCAGAAAAGTACTTATTTATCACCTTCCTCTTTTTTTTTTTTTGGTCCGTTATCACCATCCTCTAAAATCTAACTCAAAATAATAAAATCCATGGACAGACCCATGAATGAGTGAGATAAGAGATACCCATGCCTAATGTTAAAACCTTGCATCTCCTTGTATAATATAGTACTACAAGAGATATGTACTATCTACTCAAATTCAACACATATTCATTTGTTCGAAATACTCTAATTTCTTTTATTTGTTTTCCCACTTATAAGTATAGAGAAAAAACAGAAAAAAAATTTCAAGCACACACATTCATATTTTGTAATATGTGAATGAATATAAGTTCAATCTCATTAGTTATGAAATTGACAAAAAATTATCAATTCTAATATTATTTGTTTCATTGAAATTCATAACTTTTATCTTTTTATTATTAGGTATAAATAATTAGTTAAAATTCACATCTTATGAGAAAAACGTTAAGAATGAAACATATATGTTTAACATAAACTTCATATAACATGAGGGAAGTATTAGATGAGCTAATTCTTATAATTGCATATATGTTAAGTTCATCCCAATCCTAGCGTTAGTAGGAAGAGTGTTTTTTCACAATTTTTTTATAATTATGCTAGCTGTAAACAATATTCACCGTGTAGAAATCTCAAATTTTCCATGCAGCGTGAAAATTGAAAAGCATTTTACAGACCCGAAAGCATCATTTAGAAAAACACAATGGCCAAGGGGAAAATAAGAGCCTCTTTTTTTTTTTTGTGAAAATGACCCTACTTAGTTATATGATTATCTATTTTTTACAGATGAAATTTAAAATTCATGCTTTAGGATATAGATTCTCCTCTCCCTTTCTACTTTATGGCTCAAAGCTTTGCTTTTCTTTTGTACTCTGACCCACAAGCATGTGGGCCCGATTGAGACCTCATATTGCTTACCCAACACCATCATGATCTAGCCACACTCGTCATCTCCACCGTCAATCATACGATGGAGGCCCACTAAAAAGACTTCCACTCAATCGTTAATTCAATTTATGTGTTAAAAATATTCCCTTATTCCTTAATATTTGAGCTAATTAAATAATTAGTTCTTTTATTTTCATCCGTTGTATGTTTTAATTAATATTTAATTTACTCATATAAGCCAAAACCATTGGCAATGCTTTTTAATTGAATTGAATAGAGATATGTATCTTTTTTATTAACGTGAATTGAGTAATATATCCTTCAAATATTTACTGTATAAATTTAAGTCATAATAAACTTGATCTAAGATAGTTTAAATAAATTTTTTATTGTATTAAAAAATTTAAATGATATAAAAATATTATTTTATCTTTAAAAGTCATATACAACAGCCACGTAAATAACGAAATTGACCATTTAGATAATATTTAAAAATATAAAGACTCTATAGGCAATTAGTCTAAAATTTAGGGATTTAGAGAAAATTACCTTATTGCCGTCAAACTCTTCGTTGGTGATATTTTTCGTTCGATTTTATGGACCTCCCCGCCAAGAGAATTAAGAGTCCAAGTGCATTCTCTCCATATATAACAGAAGTGATCAATAGGGAGTAGTAAATAGCAAGCCGTGTGAGTGGTGTAGAAGGCTTACATTATCAATCAGCCCCTTTTTGTTTATATTATTTGCATATTTCCTAAATTACTTTAGAATTCTTTTGAATTCATCCTAAATTCACAAGAATTTTTTCATTTTATTTTTTCGTTTCTGTAGACATGCGTAGAATGATAAAAGAATGCCCTTAACTTTTACTTTGAAAAGACAATGCCTGCCTGCTGCGTGCCTGCGTAGCGTTGCTGGTGCCGTCCTGCAAAACAAATTTTCTTTTTTTAACCGAAACAGTGCAAAGTAAAAAAAAAAATTCAAAAGAAATATTTTCTGATTCGAAAGGCGAGCGTGAAGGGAATTAATTAATGTCAAGAAAAACAATCCTCAATAGTTTATTAATATGGCGCCTCCTTTCAAGTGTAGCTCTTCCCCACCAACATCACCATTCAAGTATCATAATTGTTTGTAAATTTAGCTTTGATTAACATTAAACAGTGATATACGATTAAGGAGGATGATTCCATTTTTACACTCCCATTTGATTATTTCAATTGAAATGGTAAAATCATGACCGTAGAATTATTGGACTTTTCAGTCTAGGAGATGAAGTAATGTCCATTTTAGTCAACAATCTGTCAGTTTTCCCAAAAAGAAAAACTCTTTCATAGAACTGCACAAAACCACACACACACACTCAGTGCTAATATTACTTTATAGTTTCTCCTCTGTGCTTCTCTTTCTTCTCTGTCCCTGCTTCATTCATGGCGTTTCTGAAACTTTGCTTCCACGGCATTGTCTTCTTCTCCTTCCTCACTGAGTCTTTAGCTTCTTCTTCTCCAGCTTCTGCTTCATCAGACGTTGAGCTACTCTCAGGAAAGATCAAAAGTTCACTACAAGGTAACAATGAGAACTTGCTTTTATCTTCATGGAACTTATCAGTGCCTTTGTGTCAATGGAGAGGGCTCAAATGGGTCTCTACAAATGGGTCTCCTCTTACATGCAGTGACACCTCATCACCGCAATGGGCGAACCTTTCTCTTTTTAAAGACTCATCTATTCACCTTCTCTCTATTCAGCTCCCATCAGCTAACCTCACTGGGTCACTCCCTAGGGAGCTTAGTGAGTTCTCTATGCTTCAGAGTTTGTACCTTAATATCAACTCACTCAAAGGAACCATCCCTCTTGAGCTTGGTTACAGCTCTTCACTATCTGAAATTGATTTGAGTGATAATCTTTTTACTGGTGTTTTAGCACCATCTATTTGGAATTTATGTGATAGACTTGTGTCTCTAAGGGTGCATGGTAATTCACTCACGGGGGCTCTTCCTGAACCAGCACTTCCAAACTCTACTTGCGAGAACTTGCAGCTTCTTGACTTGGGTAGCAACAAGTTTTCAGGGAGCTTCCCTGAGTTTGTTACTAGGTTTGAAGCTCTTAAAGAGCTTGATCTTTCGAATAACTTGTTTTCAGGTTCAATTCCTGAGGGTTTAACTAGGTTGAGCCTTGAAAAGTTGAATCTTTCTCACAATAATTTTAGTGGGGCGTTGCCAGTTTTTAGTGAATCAAAGTTTGGCGTGGAGGTTTTTGAAGGAAACAGTCCTGCCCTTTGTGGGTTTCCTTTAAGAGGTTGTAACGGAAATTCTAGGTTGAGTTCAGGTGCAATTGCTGGTCTTGTAATTGGATTAATGACTGGAGCTGTAGTTTTTGCTTCATTGTTAATTGGTTATGTGCAAAATAGGAAGAGAAAAAATCGGGGAGATAGTGAAGAAGAATTTGAGGAAGGAGAAGACGAGGAAAATGGTATGAGTGTAGGTAGTGCTGGTGGTGAAGGAAAGCTGATTATATTTCAAGGTGGCGAGCATTTGACATTAGAAGATGTGTTGAATGCTACAGGCCAGGTTATTGAGAAGACAACTTATGGGACTGCTTATAAGGCGAAGCTTGCAGATGGTGCGACCATAGCTTTGAGATTGTTGAGGGAAGGTAGTTGCAAAGATAGGAGTTCATGTTTGCCTGTGATACGACAATTGGGAAAGGTTCGACATGAGAATTTGATTCCTTTGCGAGCTTTCTATCAGGGAAAGAGAGGGGAGAAGCTACTCATTTATGACTACCTTCCCAGCAGGACCCTCGATGATCTTTTACATGGTATGAACATTTTGTTGCACTTTCTCTGCTTTTAATTTATATGCCCTTAGCAAGCTTCTTACGAGTCCTTTATTGCTTATACCACTATCAGACTAGGTGTAACAGCTGAATCTCCTTTAATTGCCAAAGCATATGTAAATTGCTAAAAGATTGTCCTGCATCGTGGCTTAATTGATTAAGCAACAAATAATCATAAGAGACAAACACAAGAAGTTACACTATTCATACTACACAATAAGTCGCTCAGGATATATACCTGTGGGATGTCTCTTTGTTCCTTTGGTAGGTAGTATCTCTTAGACTTTGTAATAGTGCATACAGGTGATTATAAAAGGAGTCCTCTGATGTTGGAAACTAAAGAGATCATTTGTTATCCAAAATCCATCGTTCTGATATCTCAACTATAATATGAAAGAAAACAAAAATTCTGTTGCTGGTAATATTGAAACAAATTCCTTGGGCTTTAGCTCAAGTGGTAGCCATCACACCATCTTTAGAGCTGGACCAGTTAGAGCTGTAGGATCAGTTGATGGTCTCTAACCAAATTCACTCTCTTCCAACAACTTTACATCTTGCAAAATTATTAACAAATCCATGGTATCTCATAAAGGATTGTGCTTCCTAACAGAATTTCAAGTAGCTGATAAGTATTCTGTTGTCCTAGAAAATACTTACATTTGCTTTTAAAAAGAAATTCTTGAATTAACTGTTGTTTCTAGAGTGGTGTGCTGGCTTATCCATGGAATATAATTTCAGAGGGTAAAGCCCCATTTGTAAAGGTCAAACATTGTAAAGGTCAGTGTAGTGTTGACCGAGTCGAAGCTAAATTAGCATTCTTAACTAAATGTACATAGATATATCGGATCATCTTAAGTTTAATGATTGTTGCTATCTTGTTTACAAGGTATGTTCAATAAGTCAACTCCGGACTTGTTTATCAATGTGCACAATGCCCAATGTTTGTTCCAAACTCAGTGTTAACCAATTGCCTACCTTCATTCCCAAAGCAATGAACGTTTAACCCAACTCATTGTCCATTCCTCCCACACATCAAGCAACCCAATTTTGTTTGCAGCATATTGCATATGTGATCAAATTTTATAGAAAATTTGTCATCCTTTCTTTCAGATAGCTTACTAATTCACTGGTCTCTCTTATTAGTTTAGGCCAAGAGTCATTCTTACATTCGTCGCAAACAACTCCTTGCTATGTGCATTTAGCAAAGGCAAACTCAATTGCTCATAATGATTGGGCTCAACGATACAATAAGTAAAGCTCATATCCCTCATTCAAGCTCAAAAAAGGAATCCACTTTTTCATTCCAGCATAACCTCAATTAAAATTTGAAAAGATTAATTTTCTCTAGAAGTTATTGCATAGCTATTTGACCTAAATGATCCATAAATTGTTCAAGAGTTATATATATTTTTGACGGCCCCCAAGGCCGTGGTCGGGTTGGTCGCAATGCTCGGTTCTAGAGCCGTGGCGGCCCGGGTTCGAGTCCTTGGGGGTGGGGAGGGGGTTCAAAATTTGTCTTTGGGCTTGCCCACCCCCCTCCCCTTTAAGAAAAAAATATATATATATATATTTTTGACGTTACAAATTGTTGGGATGGAATTCAAGTTAGTCATTCTTATATTTTATTTTATCTGCTTGAATGCAGATACTAGAGCTGGAAAACCAGTGCTGAATTGGGCTCGGCGACACAAGATTGCATTGGGTATAGCCAGGGGACTTGCATATCTTCATACTGGTATTGAGATACCCATTACACATGGGAATGTAAGGTCCAAGAATGTGCTTGTGGATGACTTTTTCGTGTCTAGGCTCACAGAGTTTGGACTTGACCGATTAATGGTCCCAGCAGTTGCGGACGAAATGGTAGCACTTGCAAAGGCCGATGGTTATAAGGCACCCGAACTTCAAAGGATGAAGAAATCCAATTCCAGGACAGATGTTTATGCATTTGGAATACTTTTATTGGAGATTCTGATAGGAAAGAAGCCAGGGAAAAGTGGAAGAAATGGTGAGTTTGTTGACTTGCCTTCGATGGTGAAAGTGGCAGTTTTGGAGGAGACGACAATGGAGGTATTTGACATGGAGATTATGAAGGGGATAAGAAGTCCAATGGAGGAAGGTTTAGTTCAGGCGTTGAAGCTTGCAATGGGTTGCTGTGCTCCCGTAGCTTCAGTTAGACCCACCATGGATGAAGTTGTGAAGCAGTTGGAAGAGAATAGACCAAGAAATAGATCAGCTCTGTATAGCCCAACTGAAACAAGGAGTGAAATTGGTACACCTTTCTAAGCATTTTTTTTTTTTATAACATTTTCTTCAAATTCTGTGTTTTAATTATCATATCATGCTCTCTCATTAGATGGGCCAATGTAGTGAAAGGGAGTGATGCAATATTTTCAAAATGAAGGTTATAATTTGGCGGATGGATTAGTTCTTGGGCACCTGTGTAATTCAAAATATATTGCATTCTGTAGTGTGGATTGTCGGAATTATTATGTTACAATCTTGGCCGTAACAGTATCTGTAATGGTGACTTCATATTCTAATACCTAGCTACATTTCATACAAGCAACATGGGATTTGACATGCAGTCTTGCAAGTAAATTCTAAATGTTAAGTAGGTGAGCTAGGCAGCACATGCTTAGGCCTTGAGGCGATTTCCCATCACATGCAAGTAATGTGGTATCGTTATTAGCACAACATAAAATTATGCAATTGGTGCTTAAATTGATTTTTGAAGCAGAGAGAGTACACAATAGGAGAATTAACCCTTAATTACAGAGGCATAATGAAGAAAAAGGTGGGTACTACTAGTTATAATACCCCAACGGAGATTTTTTTGCTTCTAACAGTCAAACGCCGACCAAATAAAATTGAGGTGCAAACAAAATGAAAGTTGATAGTTACATAGACACAAATGGTGAAGAAACCAGTTGATATGCGTGAAGATACTTAGAAGGAAAAATACAGTGAACAACACTACGGCAGATAAACAAAGCATGCCGAGGTCGATCGATGAATGGGATAATGACAAGTGAAGTCATGTTCATGATGTATATGAGGATGACATATGACAATGACAATTTTTCTAAAAAATTTTGTACACTTGTCAAATATTTGGTTGGGAGTTGGGACAATCAAGTATAAGGAAAGGGGTGTTGCAAAACTTCACAGAATAACGATGGTGGTGAGTGCTGACAAAGGAAATTTTTTTTTTCTGAAGTGTTTCTTTTTTTTTTTTTTTTTTTTTTTTTGGGTGTGGTGGATGGGATTGATCAAGAGCGTCAACATATGCGACCACGGCGGCATCTAAGGGCACCGGCATTAGATGTAAGAGTGCCGACCAATGAAGAAGATTTGGCCCCTAAGCTTGAGGCCCTTGCGTAGCTGGCTCCAGCTCCAGCTCCTGATGGAGTGAAGTAGGCTCCATTCAGCAACAGGTCTCCCTCTGATCTCCAATTCCAGCTCCTCCATACACCACTTGACGTGTCAACCCTCTTCGTAACCTGGCCCCACCAGTTTTATCACAATCACTATTCAGCATAATCAATAATAATCAATCACATAATTAGAAAACATTAATTCTTGAATTGATGGACAAGGATACCTCTTTAGCAAAAGGATTTACTGGGGCAAGATATCTGTTTCCCTGGCTGTTAATCGTGGGATTGGCACTTCCACCGATTGCATACATTATCCAGTGTGAGTAGTCATTGTTCACCACGTGGAAATACCCATGCCGACACCTGTTCAAATGCCCAAATTCTCAGTCAATTTAAAAACTTGCTGGAATTGAAACAAATCAAGAGGTGGTCACACGAAAGGAGTAAAATATGCATTACCTTGGCATTCTTTGGATGAGACCTTCACCAAAATGGTTGTAAGCTATGGTCACTTGCATCACCTTGTCTCTAGTGTAGGAGTCACTGTGGCCCAATAGCATAACCTGTATAGCATCAGTCACGCAAGAAAAAATGAGTCTATCCTGTTCTATAATTGATTAAACCGATTGGCAAACTTGATGCGCGGAGGAAGATATATAAACACCTCATTGTGGTCGGTGAAGTAGTTGTTGGAGATGGTAATTGCTGTTGATCCCATAATAGCATCAATAAGACCATCAGCACAATTAGATAGAGAATTGTGATCAACCCAAATATGGCTTGATCCAAAAATAGAAATGGCATCTCCATCGGCCATTGTTCTCCACCCATAATGACTCGGCGAGCTTCGAACCATGGCATTCCCGGTAGGTTTGCAGTCATGGATATTTATACCGTGAATAATGACATTTGTGATGAATTGGATTGTGACGCAAGCACCATTGGCAATGTGCACATTGACACCACGGCCATCGATTGTCTTAAAGCTGTTCATAATAAGCTCTTGCTTGAGTGTGATCACCATGTCTCGCTTGAACACAATCCACAAAGGCCTGTCCTGAATGACAGCGTGCCTTAGTGTGCCTGGTTTGGGGTTAACTGGGTCATCATCCCCTGGGTCACTAACAACATAGTACTTGCCATCACGGCCACCGATGGCGTTGCGTCCAAACCCGATGGCACAGTTAGCAAGCCGCTTTCGGTGCAAATACCACCGGCGATCACAGCGCCAGCAATCATCAATTGGGTTGCCGGTTCCACATGAGAAAAATCCCAATTTTCTCCTTTCAGTGCTATTGCGAATTGCCCTGATAAATTTATAAAAAAGAAAAAAAAAACAATTTCATAATCATTATTATCATCATATTAGTTGATTCTCAAAGCATGTGAAGATTAATTAAGAAGAGGCCACATTTGATGGACAATTATAATGACAAGATTAATATGTTTGCGAATTAAATCATGTTGTTCCTAGGCTGGCCATGTGACATAGCGAGTTAGGTGTATACGGATAGATGGATACGGCTCATACGGAAAAGTGATATTATTGACCCACATTTGGCTGTTAGAAATAAATGCTAAGTGTGGGAACACTGATTCCTGTCTAGTACTTGGTGCGTCGGTGTGGACATTAAAAATTGGACTCTCAATTCATTCAATAACACAGTTATGTCAGTAGAGCAACTACTAGATCAGGATCACCAAAGCCTTCCGTATTAGTTTTCTTGTATGAAACCAGATCTGTAATTTGTGATCTGAACCCTTGACAGCCTGGAGAAAGGGAGCATAATTTAAGTCGTCTACCCTACCAAATGAAGATATAATAAGGCAATGCGTGATATTCTTGTCGGTTTAAATCAATGCAATGGGTAAATAAAACAGGACAGATTCTCATTCCTGCGTTCTTCTACGTGTGGCGTGAGTAATAATCATGTGAAATAAGTTAATAAGATTCTAATAAATTTTCTCCAACAAACTTCTTTTTTCAAAGGTTTGATGGATAAAGGTGAAAAAATCCCACTCATAAGCACCAATTCTTATCCTCTGCTACCACTTGAATTCAAGTGATTGCAAGCACAAAACTCATTTATAATATAAGTTAAGCTGCACTCATGCCGTACAATTTGTACAACAAACTAGTAAAGCAAAAATGAAGACAAACATGGACTTTTACTTGTCACCCTATAATCATCTTATATATAATCAACTAATGCTTCTAGTTCTAGACAAATATAATCCAACAACCCTTTATAATCTATATGAAAATTGGAACTTAAAAGTTTCACAGCCGTTGGCAAAGGGCTTGTAATGGAAAAGCTATCTTACTTGGGAATGATACGCGGATAAGATAGGTCAGAAAACAGGAGAAATAAAATGAGAGCGTGAAGTGCGGATCTCACTACATTGACATGTGGATGGGCTGGCAATTAAAATTTACAAGGGCGGAGGAATTGCAACAGGTGAGAACATGGTCGATGCTGATTCCTTTATGAATAAAGAATACTATAAATTAGACGGTGGTCCAATTGGCCATGTTTAAGAATTTATCTTCATTTTAAGTAGAATTTGTTCGCGGTCACATGGGACTGATACGAGGCCAAGTGGTTAAAAAGACGTGTCAAAACTACAAGTAGACTCATTAGGTTGATATGTACGGGTCATGTGAGCCTTCATTTTAGGATACTGTATTTTATTTTATTTTATTTAAGTAATAAAAAACAACATAAGATGATTAAAAGGGAATGAATTGTGTGATTAAATAATAGGGAGAGAGAATAGGGATATTTACATGTCCACCGTAGCAGCAATTTCATCTGGATTATCAACTGCGTGCTCATGAGTCCACTCCTCATCATCGAATTCAATCCTGCAAGTATACAATACATCCGCAAACCTCGAATTAAGCAATTTTACTTAAATGAAGGGACTGACGGTGAAATTTAAAAAAAAAAAAATCACTGAGAATGAACACGACGTCGTTTTCATGTCCCCCCATGGAAATCTCAATTTTGTTTGCTGGTCAGTCACCATGCGCCAAAATGCTGGAATTTGGACTTTTATAGTCTGCTAATTGAGTGGGAATAAGAGGTACAGAGCGAGGGTTTTGTTTTTTAAGGGACACTTTCAAATCCTACGGAGGTCAAGTCACGGTTAGGTGATTTTACGGTCAACTATTTTTCTCCAAGGTTCAGAGAACAGTAAGAGTAGTGTAAGCGAATTAACGATTCAGATTTTCTAGATGAAAATCAGATCCGATCGCACGGCTTAGACAGTCAAACAGTCAAAAAAAAATCACCGAACTAAAATTGTTTATCTAACTAATGTTCTTGCGCCGTTACGACGTGGACGATTAAGATTTGTTAGAAAGTACAATACGAGAAACTGCTGAACTCGTATTAATCATTAACACTAACCTCTCCGGCATCGATGAGTCGTTCAAGCTCTGCAACTTCTCATTTTTCAAGAACCTGATAACATGTAATCACGAATACAAGCAAACAATAAGTATTTAACAGTCCCACCCAACTTTTAATGACTATTCACGTAGAAACACAAAAATACGCTAAATGTACTTATTTTAACTGTACCTTGAATCTAGCTCGTGCTTCTCCGTGGAGGCATTAGCGGTAACAAACAGCCATAAACTCAAGAATGCACATACAGATAACCGTATTTGATAAGAAACCACCATTGTTGCTGCTTCGGAGCTCCCTCTCGTTCTCTCTTTCACCGTCACAGCGATTCTCTCACTCTTTTTCGGGGTGATTAATAAATTGGGAGAATGAAAAAAAATGAAAAAAAATGGACAAAATTGAGTCAAATAAAAGGCTCTGGGGAAGCCGTCTTTATATAGCAAAAGGTTCGTTGGGTAGCCTAATAATGCCTAACTCCGTTAAATCTCCAGTTTAGCTATTAACCATGGTAAGGTTTAGTTAACCCTACCAGTAAACCACACTTAACAACCTCTCTAACTGCCACTAACTGACTATCTCTCTCCTCTCCGAAAAGACTGTACTCCTCCCACATGTCAAATGAGTCGGTATCTCACGTGCCTCGCCATCTCCCATTGAAACTCAGCTAATCACCTCCGAACCGCCGTCTCTAAATCAGTTTATTTATATTTGAATAATATTATATATGTCAAATTTTTTATTTTAAATAATATAATATTTATTAATTAATTAATATTATCTTATTAATTAATTAATAAATATTATATTATTTAAAATATTTATTTTAAATATAAAAAAATTTAAAATGATAACATTATTATTTTTATTTTTATTTACGGTAAATATCGATTGGCCCTGTAGTCACTGCAGCCGAATGACACATTGCCACATGGATGAGATCGACGATTAACTGAGCTTGAGGCTAATTTGTACGAATTGACTGCATAATTTCAGAGCCGTCAGTCGACAAGTGTCACATAAATGTACGGTACTTACGTGTCAAATCTCAAGGAAGATTGCGGACTTTCGATTCGCTACTTCACCGGTTGTTCAGGTTAAGATTATCGAGCTGAATTTTTGCATTAACGTGCATCAATAATAATTAAGGAGCAAAACTGATTTTCAAAGTAGAATTTTCAATAAATGATCGAAGAGGTTTGTTCTGGTGATTGGACACGCAATGTCATAACATGTGGTTCAATATGTTTCACTAATTTTCTTGATCGGAAAATTTCATAGAAATTGCTTAGATATGGCTGTCTCTTTGTGAAATTGGTTTTTCATAAGAAAATGTGCCTGTAAATTTGGATTTTTTTTAAAAAAAAAATTTAACCACTGACAATACTGGGAAAAAAACCAATAATTTTAGTTCAATCAATCAGAACCAATAATTTGATTATCCGGCGTCTTTTCTTTTAAACCAATACAATTACAACATGACCTTAATGTAAATGACAGCATAGCCCAATAATCTATATAATTGTAAATTGACGTACCTTTATTATATTGCACACTCATATATATATTTGTAATGTTGAAAATATGAGTCCTAATATTCTTACTCATTCCCTTTATTTGTGCTGATTTCTTAACAACCAATCACATTGTGTTAGTTGTCCATAATTTATTAATTATTGTTCAAAATACCTCTCAAAAGATTTTTTTTTTATATATATAAAAGGCAAAGCAAGGACACACATAACATAAAAATAAAAAAAATCACGTAAACAATCTTGACAATCGTGTGATCATTTGAAAAAAAAAAAAAAAACACTTTAAAAGGTTGGTAGAGTGATCTCACGACAAAAAAAAAAGACCGAAAAAAATTTGGTTATTTCTCACCTCATTTCTTAATCTTAGACCTCGTTTGATATAATTTTTCAAATAAAAATTATTTAAATAATTTTTATAAATAAAAAAAATTTAGTAGTTTGATTATTAAATAAAACTTCTATTAAAAGTTATAAAATTATTTTAACATATGAGTTTTTTAAAATTATGCTATGAAATAAATGAAATAAGATTATCATATAAGTAAATGATATTTTAAAATTTTGAAAAAAAAAATCAACATGACTGTCAAAAATATAAAATTTAGGTTTTTGTTAATATATTCAAAATAACTTATATAATCTTCAAAATATTAACTAAACAAAAAATAATAAATTTGAAAATACCTTTTATGATATTAAATAAATATTTATAGTTTTTAGATAAGTAATATTAAACAGTCACTTACTATATATTACATTATGAATTATTCAATTAGTCAGTATTACTCTCAAATATATTTAAGTATTTTACTGATTTCTAAAATATTTTTTTGTGCTCTTCTCTCAAATTTCCCCCCCTCTAAACAAACATTCATTTGTTAATTGAAGTATCTTTTGTAAGTACATGGAATCCAATCAACAACAGAAGTAAGAGAATTATCAAAGTATTGGAATGATCTTTTGACGATAAATAAAGAACCTCCATCACCACCATAATTAAAAAAAAGCATAATATCACTGATAAATCATTTAGACGGTAATTTATGCATCTAACTTAAAAAACAATAATAATAAAAGTCATAAATAATTTTATATAATTAGTGTGTATAAATTAATATGATATGAAGAAATTGATTAAAAAATAATAATAATAATAATTTTTTAATTATATGAGCTCATAATAATTTTATACAACTAACGTTTTTATGTTACATCAATTTATTTATTTATTTGTATAAAATAATTGGGGTACTATAAATCTATGATTAATCATAATAAATTATTATAATTAAAAATCCGAAGTGGCGGAGGATTTTGATATAATTAATTTCGATAAATATATATTAATTACTAAATCTGAGCTATTGTATTAAAGTGTGAAGAAAGCTACAATGTCTCTGCAGCCTCGTAGTGCAATAAGGCCACTTGTATTTTGCTGGACGCTTTTACCCATTAAGCAATTGTTGATTAAAAAAGAATCATTACCTTAACTTGCCGTACAATAAATCAAATCAAGAGATCGTGTCTTTGACATTAATAACCATTTTTTTTTTTATAACAATTTTTTTCCTTTAAGGGAAAAAGGAAAAAGAACAATAAATGAAATCGAAGGATTTCTCCGTCTGATTTATGATTGTTTTTTTTTTTAATCCCAGATTCATTAATTACATATTGCTTTAGAGTCGTAAAATACGTATATTTTGTGCCCGACAAATAATCCACAATCAAACGAGATAAAATTGTCAGCATACTGAAGGCGTCATTCACATGTGGCTCAACGTGATTGGTTACAGTATAGTTGTGGTGACATGAAAGTCGCTTACTATTATTATTTACCTAGCATATCGAGAATGCAATTCGACCGCTTAGGTGCGAGTGTTCAGTGGAGATATTTATAGTTTATATATATAATAATAATAAATATAAGTATATATATATATATATATATTTGCCTCTAAAATATGTGAAAATGCTATTTAAGTGGGGAAGAGCCACCAAAATCTCCAAAATTTGTTCAAATGTATAAATGGATCCACTTGATTTAGAAAATGATTGCACAAACTAATTTTTGCACAATTATATGAGTATAAAACACAGTTTGGTCTTAGTCAAAGGACATAGTTACCCAAATAAATAGATCTATGTGACTATTTTAAGATCAAGAGTATTTAAGTAAATTTTGAGGGTGGTTGGAGGTAGAGGAGTGGAAAGAGGAAATGAATTTGGAATTCTTTTCACTTTCCATTGTTTAGTTAGTCATAAATTGACAGAATTTAATTTAATTCCACCAAATTGAGAGATTCTAATTCCTAACCAACAAGCAAGTGAGGAAACCAACTTCTTCTCTAACTAAAATAATAATAATATTATTAAATTAATAAATCCAAGTTTATTCCACTTAGAATTTTTAATTAATTAATTGATGGTTAATTGGTTATTAAATAATTACTTAAAATAATTGATTTATTTTATCATTAATTAATATGAAAATATAAAAATATAAAAATTTGATACAAGTGTGGGACCGCTACGCCGCCGCGATCACATGTGCGAGCTGAACAAAACGACCGGAACGTTGCTGTTTTGTTCAATTTCCGATCAAAATTTCCAGATTCATTCAAACATCGATATTTCCGATGAATCGATAAATTGTTGTGCAAAACTAGTTTGACTGAATTTTGGTTACATCTTTATGATTGGAAATTATTAGAAAAAGGAAAAAGAATTAAAAACATAATGATCACACGTCATTAATCAAGATTATCTCAAGTAATTGTTTAAATTTAAGTTAAACTAAAAAACAGCAATTCTTTAATCCGATTGATTTTCTTATAAGGGGAGACAAAAAAAAAAATAAATACAAATGTTGTTATAGTTGGTATAAGCGTAGACGCTACACCTCAAATTATATCCCTCGAGAGTGAGTTAATTTTGTGTGCGAAAATCAACACCAATCATATAACTAACAAATTGAACTTTCAATTAAGTTAGTTTGATTCATGAAGTTTCTAATTGATTCAATTATTAAAATTTTTTTAAATTGTCACAAAAAATAAATGCTTACATATGTTCGAAGAGATTAATTTTATAGTTCAGAAACGATATCAACTCAATTTGTATTTCTAATTTTAAATCACAAAAAAAAAGCAAAAAAATATACGGTTACTGAGTAATCAAAACTGCTGTAATCCTCCACATATTAATTGATCTCGAAAAAGCAATAGACAAATAAAATACCCATTTTCATCGCTGTGTCTCTTTCCAATTTCTCTGATCTAAGTCAATGGGTTTGAGCTATACCCATCAACGCTTAAATCTATAACATTTTTCTCCATAATTTTTTGTTGCTAAAAAGAAATTGATTTTTTTTAAAAAAAAAGACTATGAAAGGAACAAAAACTATGACCGACGCTGACTAGATCATAAATTCATTAATGGACCACTCAATGGGATCCGATTGAGGTCATTAACAGCACCATTAATTCCCATATTCTGAAGCTTGAAAATGAAGCCTACCTAATAAATGACATTCCTTTTATTATTTTCATTTCTAGTTTTTTTTTTAAAATCACAGGTATTGAATTTGTAACCACGTAAGTGAATTTCTAAAGGCTACACCTTCCCGACCAACTTCCACTTCCATTTATGAAAAAAAGTGTATAAGAATTTTTAATTGATCTGCGTATTGAATTGATATGTTAGGAAGTTGTTTAGGTTAAGTTGCCACAACAAGAGCACAAAAGCCGTCACATCACATGGCTTCTCACCGCTGATCAAGGCGGGCTGCTTGTTGCCCAAATTTTAGAATAGGCAGTTTCATTTTCTTTTTTCTTTTGTTTAAAAAATAATAACAATTCATAAAACATTAATGGGTACTAATTGATCATTGAGATATTGAAAATATAGGATTAGTGGTGGCTCATCTCTATGACTTAATTTTTTTTATTGCATTGTAAGCCGTTAGATACCACTTATACATGATTAGTGGCATGATTATTTGTTCCAAGATATAAAGTTAATTAACATTACAATTAGAATTATTATAGCCCACGACAGTTAATGTATTTGGTAAGAAAGAAAGTGGAAGAGAAACAAACACTAGCGATGGGAAAATGACTTCTTGTTTTCAGGTTAGCTTGGCTTTGACAAAGAGAGCACAATTGGTTCAATATCCCAACTATATGCATCCACTTTGCCCCTATCTCTATCAAAAACCAACAATTAATTGAATAAATTAAATGAAGATGACTAGCTCAGCAATGTCTTGTTTTTGCCAAAGAAATTAATTGTTTAGTCAAAATTTTAAGATGAAATTCTACTATTATTATTATTATTTTCATGCTCAACCATCATAATGGAGTTGAAGTTGACCTAAGAGAAAGGTAATTTTTTTTTTGTTGGATTTATTTGCAACACACAGGGATGTTGGTCAAAATTATCTAACGGATCATTATATATAATTATAGTGATAGTTCTAATGTGCTTAATAACGCCAACCTAACGTAACCACTTAGGTCATCAACTACTTGTACAACATTTCACTACTTTAAGTTCGATATTTTTGTTATAATTGTATTATTTGTGTAATCATTATGTTATGGTTGATATATTCTACTATCTTTGTTGTTGTGCCATTAAGTTAAGTACTAGTTTAAGTTTTTGGATCGAATTGTTTCATTAACATAATATTAGAGATAATGTACTCGAATTGATTTCTGCATAACCTTTTTTAGTTCTTTTTACTTTTTGTTGGCAATGTAATTATTTTTCTTCTAATTTTCGGGTGGCTTGGCAAGATTCTTCAAAAATTAAATTTAAAATAGCGTTGTTATATTTCTAATTTATATTATTTAAAATCTTCATCGTAGGTAATGGTATGAATACAATCCGCTATTGAGCCACCTGTCTATTTCCTCCAATAATCAAAATCAAATTACGGGCTAAAGGAAAAACTTCCACAAACAAAATCAATGGGCCACGTCCCATGCGATGTTCGGTGAATTTATCAACACAATATTATAAGCAATAGTTAATTATAAGCGTGCATATATGAATTAATTTCATTAATTTAATAAATATCAATAAGCTCAATCGCAAATCTGGGATATAATAAAACTTTCTTCGATGCTCATTAAATCCAATAGTTTCAAAGGCAAGAGGAAATGATCATTGACTTTAAATTAGCATAATCTATTGTAATAATAATAATTTTAGTTTATATTCTACTTAATCAGATTCATACTACACGTTATATATTTATTAATTTCATAATATATCCTTTACATTTTTTTTTTCTATATTGTTACGTATATGGATTACAATTTACACAACACATTTCATCCCAGCACGTAGCACGTAGTTTTGAGGTTGTGGCATGTGACTTGACCTAACGAACCTTCTAAGTTTCACTTGGGCATATATATATATATATATAGCTAGAATCTTATTACTTCGATAGCGTTTGATTAAACTTTTTTTTATTATTTATGAAAAATAATTGGATAGCTAGGATGCGAATATTTGAACTCTCTCTACGTGCCAAAAGCTAAAGAATTTCACTTTCTTTGTAAAAATAAAAGAATCAATACAAAGCTCACCAATCCAGATTCCAAATTATCCCTATTATCATCGGTCCTATGATTGCTCCTTATCCAATGCTAAAGAAGCCAAAATAATTTTAGGGTTTCATGCAAAGATACCACATGCTGGCGAGGCTGGCCATCTAGATACATATAAATTAAGTATTATATATGCGTCATGTGTGTATATGTAATATAAGATAAAATACACCTTTTTTAAGAGTAAAAAAAAGTGTTATGGTTCCTGACATGAACACGATTTTTTGCCTGGTGGCTGCTGCCTTTCCGAAAGTTTCGGGATGGGAACGACGCTTTTGATCAATAATGCCGGTCCATGTTACTCAGAGTTCTTTAACAATTAACAATTAATAATTAATAATAATATTCCTATTTTTATGGTTAATTATAATGTAATATCCTTAAATACTATTAAAATACTTGGGGTCATGCACCGTACGTTGTGTGTATCTTTTCGACCTACTTGCTCATGTCATATTTGAACCACGATTCCAAAATTTCAACCTTAATTTTTATAAAATAAAGTAGTTTTAAAGAAGGTTTAGTTTAATCATCGACAGGGACAGGGTTGAGAATTTAATTCAAATGAGAGGTTTCTGAACACAATTAAAACTTTTTTAATTTACCAAATATGCAAGATAATTTAATCTTAAATACTTTAATTGCTTCTCCATAAAACAAGTGCTGGATTTTAGCTTTGTTTGCTAACCCAAGAAAAATTCTAACGTGCAATTTGAAGTGGATGATGATTATTAGCCTAAACCAAAGTGGCACTAGTCAGCTCATTACAAAATATTCAGTGGAGTAATGAGCTGATAGATCATCTTAAGTTAGTTTTGACCGTTACGATACGTTTGAGATTGAGATATTATAATTTAAAAGTTATAATTATTGTAAAAAAATTATAATTATAAAATAAAAATTAATAATACGTAGTAAATATAATTTTTAAATAATAATTTTGATAAAATTATTAAATATATAATATATTTTTTATCGTATAAATAAAAAAAATTATATTAACATAACTTTTAAATTATAATAATTAATATTTATTAAATATTTTAATACTATAAATTTTAAATTATAACCATCCAATAACAATCCAAAATATTTTTTTAAATTACTAAGATTGTGGCGGCTTGCTTACAGTATTGACATCCATACATTGGCTGGCATGATGGAATTTGCGTCATTGCTTGGGCTTTCTTTCCCTACGAACACGTGTACAATTGACTTAAGTCATTGATGGACGAGAACAAGAAGCAAGTTCATCATATCATCATTGATTTGAGTGCGGCATTTGTGCCATGAACCCAGCAAATTCGCCCACATCCTTTTTGTGTTCCATTATTTTTCTTTTCTAATAATTATTGAAGCTTAAGACTTGAAGAGAAACAAGACCAACACATTTGCCACCAAATCCAACCTAGCCAAAAGAATCAAGTGCACATGTCATATGCAAAATCTTATTGTCAATGTTTGTACACCATCAAAACCATAATGCCAAAATACAGCAACAAGAGTGTGACACGTGTACAAATGTTTATTGGATTATCTTATTTATTTGTTTATATACATTAAGATTATTGATTGATGCCCACATGGTTATTAGCAGAAAATTATACATACCATGTGGGTTTATTGTTTTGCGGATTTGTACTTGTTTTGTCTACAAATTGGCAAGGTAACTGACCCAAACCAAGACAAGACAACCAGCCCATTTACTCATTTTTACTAAGCATCCAGCCCCACTTGTAGCTTATGGCTGTCACATATGGCTAAATCCAACCCGATTTGAATTATTTCAGTCGGTTATGTTTGGTCCAAAATCTTGAAAGTAATAGAGGCTCGCACGGACAAATAAGACATGTACATTCGCATGAAACATTATCTGTGTTGATGCAGCTTTTTCCGCGTCACTCAACAGTGTTTGAACCTTCCAACAGATGCTTCAAACGACTCGAGCGGGACTATCCGAACCTTCGCTCACGGATTCAAACGATGCGCTCGATCATTCCGCTCATGGTAAGTTCGATCTCGAGCGAGGTTACCCCTTCGTCCTATTCCATTGTCTTCTTGAGCGGAGATCTCCGGACTGTACTCACTGAAAACCGGGTCAAGGGTTGCCGAGCGTGTCCCGGCGAAAACCCTCCGACGCTCAAGTCAGTAACCGGGTTTGTCTTTTTGGTATCTCCCTTAATGAGGGAGACCGGAAAGATGAAATGGGTATTATTTCTCCCCCCTTTTTTGGATAAGTATGGTGTTTTCGGAAAATTCGGATAAGAGAAATTAGAAAAGGAGAACTCAGTATCAAGTTACTGGATCCTTTCTCGAATCGAAATTCCAACCTCCGTGAATTAGAAATGCCAACCTTTGAGAATCAAATTCTTCAACCCTTGTAACGTTCTCCTTCGTTTTCTTTTATACTCTATTTTTCCGCTCTTTCCTTTCCAGTCAGTCCACTCTCACGCTAGTGGTATCCGGGTCCCTCGGCAGCCAGGTTTGGCGGAATATTCCCTAGGGATGAGCGATCGTCCCTTAACCCGATTCACGTGGCGGATCACCATGTCGAGCAAGTGCGCTAGGAATTATTACACCTTGAGGCATGTGCAGCCACCAGCAATGATGATCGCCACTATAACATGTGGGGCCACAGTCGGACATTAAAAGGTGTGCGAGATTCCGAGAAAGCGGGTCGGGTTGCCTCAGGTCGGTCTTGCCCAGTGTGCTCGTGGATCTCTGCGAGCGGAGAGATGTGCTCGGCTCTCGACCTGACCGGCTTTGACTCGAGTGGCGACCTCGAGCGGGCAAGGAGTGCTTAGCTCTCGACCTTGACCAACTTTGACCCGGGACGACTAGAGCGAGCGATGGAGTGCTCGGGGCTCGAGCGATTATGAATCTCTCGACCTTGACCATCTTTGACCGGAAGGGATGCTCGGTGACAGTCGTCCTCTGGGTGTTTTACTCGAGCTGGAAGGACTTCGAGGAGCCTGTCCGATATTACCCAAACAATCTGTAAATTAAATACATATAGATAACGATAAACAGTTAATGAGAGATACAAGCTCATAGTGGCAATCGTAAGTTCTTTTAAAAATATAATTTTTATCCCGTAATAATTATAATTTAAAAGTTACATCATCTCCTTGACAAACAGACCCTTAGTCCAACTGAGCATTTGAGCTCACCCAAATGCTGCATTAATAACGTACATGTTGGAAGGAAGCGGAGGTAAATTTATCCTAATTGGCTTGGTATTTCAAAATATGAAATAAAAATCAATTTATTGGTAATCAAATGATAAATAGTAAACGAGGAAGGTGCTGCTATAGTGGTCAGGCTCTTTTAGAAAAGCTAAGATATGGGCCAGTCCGGGTTTCACAAATATTCGCCCAGTTTATGTGAAACGGCGCCGTATTATTCAAAGCGTGACTTTTTGAGTGGCACATTTGCACTTGGGAATTAACAAGAACACATTGTTATCTAATAGTGATTCGTATATCACTTATTAATTGGAAGGGAACAAGATACCACGTGCAAAAAATGACTCCAGTCATCGACCAGATATCATAAAATCTTTATTGTAAAGACATGCTCAGCAGTAAGCTAAAGGTGAAATTAAGAACATTCAATAACAATATCCTCGAGCGAAAACGCCCATTTGGCCATTGGCTAGTTAGGTCTCTCTTACCGTCACCTACCACTTTCCTTGATCCTTAATTTCTTTATAGATGGAGTGATAAATCAAGCATTGAATCTTTACCCTTATCAGCATTAGCAACACTCCCAAAAATTTGATTCTGTGACAATACCCCACCTCCATTTTCAAATCTTACACTCCTCTGCCAGTTCAATAAACTTCTCTGATCATCACCTTGATGATCATTGTGATAACAATTCCCTCCGTAAAACACTAGAGTGTTGTTTTGATGATCAAACCTTGCTGCTGCACCGTTGGATTTAAACCCATCTGATGCTGACGTCAAGTGCTGTTGTGTAGGAAAGTAGCCAAAGTTGGAGCTGTGTGCTGTTATGTACACTGATGATGGGTGGTGCGTGAGCTGCTGGCCCAGATGGTGGTGATGATGGCTTGGAGCAAACACCGTTGGCGGCAATGGCGTTGTTGAAGCATATTGATGAGGATGATCTGACGCAACACGTTTAGCTTTTCTTGCAGCTGTTCTCTCTTTCTTGTGAGCGTTTTGGTGGCCTCCCAATGCTTGTGAACTGTAAAATTTTCTTGAACAGAATAAACATGGAAACACTCTTGGTGATGGATCATCCACATTGGCTTCGGCTGAAACTCTCCCACGATGATTATCATCTCCCATTTCTGTAACAAAATGAGAAAATAAATAGTTACGTTATGGGAAAAGGGAAACCGGAAAGATAAGGGAACATATATATAAAATTCAAAACAGAATAAGCAAAAAGGAGGACCTTCAAATAATGGAGCTACAGTAGAAAAATACAGAGTGCAAGTACCATATATATATATAATTCTGAAGCGTAGAAAAATGTGAAGAGAGACTGTGGAACTAATAAATAAGGGGAGTTGCTTGAAAGTTGAAACAAGGAGCTGTATGGGCCTGGGAACAGAAGAGATAAGAAAGAGAGAGAGGCGGTAACTGGTAAGTATAAAGTAATGTTTGTTTATGACAAATTCAGCATGCCCAAGTAAAGAGAGTGATTGGTTGAGAGGATGTGCGTGAATTGGGAAATGGGCAATTTTCTGTGCAGAGGTTTTAACTCTGTGTTGTTTCTCAGTTGGTAGATGATTAATTATTATTGTTCTTTTTAATATGAAAGAGTTAGATTTGCTAATAAGCTTGGATGATCACATACGTTAGTGATCAGCAGTGGCCAATGCGCAAGGATTGGGTGACTTAAAAGCTAGAGTCAGTAAGTCAGTGAGTCCCCCGCTTGAATTTATCAGAAAAATACAGAAACTGAGGGTGTTATTGGATGGATGCTCTTAATATTCATTCATGATCTCATGCAAATGGGTTTCATTTTTCTCTGCTCTGTGATTCCTCTGACCTTTTCTTATAAATAGTTATGGGGGCTTCTTACAGCCACCGCCAATCCAAATGCAGCTTGTTGCATCTCCTCTATCAATTTGCACCTCCAATCACAGAGCCCTGTAATTGTCTATGGACCATGTCTCTTGACTTTGAATTCTTTCACACTTTTACCTGATAAATTATCTAAATTAATTTTTCCAATAGCAGAATATTTGTTCACGTAAGTAATAGACTAATAGCTCTGATTAAGAAAAATAAAAAATAAAACCATGATGTTGATAAGATTTCAGTTCAAGTACAAGATATAAAACAACCCCAAACAATTTAAATTCAGTAAGTTCAATAACGATTCTTTTATACTCATTACTGTGTTAATTGTGTTTGTAATTTGAATAATTAGTTGGATTTAACCCATTAAATAAAAATTTTTACGGATAGAAAATGATTTTGTGTTCATTAAGAAATCGATAAATAGAGTCCCCCAGTTTTATATATTATTTATTTATTTCATAATAACGATTTGACAAGTAATGGCTGAGTCTTTCACGAAGAAAATTATTTTCTTATGTAAGTTAGAGATGATATCGCTTAATCTTTGATAAGGGTGACAAGCGGTTAGATATTTTTTTTTTTTCCTTTTTCTTTTCTCCGGTGAATGTTTTTTATTTTTATTTTTTTTTATACTGATATTACAATCAAACTATAACTAATATTGTCCCTCTTTTAATATTCGAATGATGTTTATTCTACTTACTATTAATAAGAAAAAAGATTGTTCTATTCAATTATACATTATAATTGAGAAATAATTTATCTTTACAATATTTTTATGAGAATTCGAACTATTGTTCTCACATTTAATCACCCGGCCAAAGACCAATAAGTTTTTAGTGAATGTTTGTACTTCGTAATAATAAAGATAGATTTCATTTCTTAATTTCATTCAATTAAGTATTATTGGCGATTCTTTTAAGTAATAATATGAAAATACTCATTGATTCCTTTGTTGAACACACCTTTGGTCTTGATCTTCCATTGCAATTTTATTCACTCAAATTAATAAAAGAATGGTGCTTAGTGTAGATAAATGTAAGAGTAATTTATCGTCTCTCTCTTTACTCACTTACTGTCTCTCTTCCCTGTCTTCTTTATTTCTCTGATATTTCTTTCAGACATTTCTCTACACCAAGCATTTTTTTTAACAAAAATGTGAGTTGATAACCATTCAAAATAAAATTAATAAAGATTAAAGCCACTTTTTTCTTTTGTTTCTCTCTTTTATTCCATCTATTTTGAAAAGAGAAAGAGAGATTAATCACAAATATTTGACAATGATTTCTGTGTTTAAGGAGTTAATTGAGTGTAGACCAATTGATTTTTTTGAAGAGATGGATGTTAAAAAATTGATTTAGACTTTATTCACCTCTCTATTTTTGCCAGAAATAAAAAAATAATATATTAATAATCATAAATTTATTAAGAGTTAAGCTTTTTATGATAAAGCTAGAATTTAAAATTTTAATTTTGCATCAATTAGTTTTCATGTGTTAGATTTAACCTACTCAGTTTGAAACAATATTATTTATAATGATATCATTTAATACTATTTTTCAATAATCCATGTAAAGAGGTTCATTAAATTCAACAAAATGCATCGAAACATATTATGAGGCCCTGATATTCGCTACGTGATCAACTAACCATCAAAGCAGCAAATATGAAAAATGACACAGTATTAAAAAAAACTAATTGGTTCTCTGTCTCATATTTTGTTATTGTTCACTTCATCTTTTTTTTTTTTTTTTTTTATTGTTCACTTCATCCTTACCTCTTGTGAACTTATTATTAAATTTAAATCATTAATATTATATATTTTTAAACATATAATATTTGACATTATTATTTGCCTTTCTTCCTTTATGGTATTGGCTTTATGCCATTATCCCATTATTTTTTTTATTTGATTATTACCTTGTATGTCTAATTAGTTTCAAACGCAACCTTTAATGCAAAAGGTAACCAATGCGATGGAGAGGTCATTTTCCGGATAGAAAAGTGCATTTGTTTTTTTCACAAAAAAGAATTTGAGGTATATGTTATTAATTCTGCTTTGTATTTTCTTAATAATTCATGGAATATGTTAAAAACTAAAATTTTGTATTTAATTTCCTCTAATACTTCAACGCCATTTTTATTTTTTTAAATATTTATTTAAATTGCTTAAAATTCTGATGGGATACGAAGTTTGAACTCTTAAAAAGGGTGAGAACGAAATTATGAATAAAAATCGTTCTATCAACATTATCAGTTTATTGACTTTTTTCATTTATTATACATGTTAATATTGAATATGATAATTGTGTGAGATTCAAAAACAAAAAAAGTGATTCTTTTGCATTTGTAGTAATTTAGTGATGAATTTTTTTTAATTTAGTCGAATATCCTAATTTATTTGGTTGTAAATACCATTGATGTCGCGATTGCAAATTAGCACCCACGTCACTTGGGATTAAAAAAAATGCGAAGTATTGCTTAAAAACTCTAGCTCTAGCTCTAGCATTATGATTAAGATTACGATTATTATTGCAATATTAATATTTGGAAGCATGAGGGTTACCAGGATCTGCCTCTAGACTTACATATTCGGCTTTTGCTGATACTTGTATTTCTCTGGTGGCAGCTGCTTCTTCAGATGCGCTATACAATGCAAACATCTAACTCGGTGATTATTATTATTATAAGAACTCGGTGATTTATTTGAAATACCTTTAGGCAATATAACAGCCAATTGCCAGTATAGATTCCTTTCTTTGTCCTATACATGTAATGAATTAAGGTAGCCTAGCATGATTGTTGTATATAAAATGACAAGAGTAAATATAGATCACTGCAGTATGATGGTTTAGGCAAGTGTCATGAAAGCTACAGCAAAATCTTTTACCAATTTCACAATCATGACAAGAATCCCTTAACGCCAATAAGAACAAAATACAGTACATACTGAGATGTGAGAATAACTGTTATTCTCAGATAAATGCCAATGCCTGGAGTAACAGAAATTTCAAAAATACTCTCCATCTAAAAGATAGTAGGGGCTCAAAAAGACAGGATAAAAGACTCTGTACAACTCACATATACCTTTAAATTTAAATTAAAAAAATAATTCCCTCATGTAGTTAATATATATCGAATAAGCAAAACCAGATACTTACAATTCTGAAAGAAGGAATAAGAAGAGGTTGGCAGCAAAATCACTGTAGAAGACGCGTCACCATGCTACCCTGCGGGCTGTATATAGCTGCAAAGCATACAAGCACTGAGCAAAGACCACATTTTCTAAGGTTAGGAACAACCAAAACACCTGCTAATGGAGAAGGAGAAAAAACTCGATGGTTCCGGTGATGTCTCTCTCCCCAGCTTAGGTTGAGTCTTTGAGCGAGAATAATGTTTAAAAAATGCTTTGACTGCTCCAGTTACCCCGTCTTCCTTCTCCATGGCCTTGGCAAGTTCAACTGCACGCTCCTTCACCTGTCATTTTCCTACGCGTCAGAATCATAATTTCCTCCATCTACGAATCCAATATGGTTAAAAGCATTTCTTGCAGTTTCACTTTCTTCAATGAATTACCCATCAAAAGTATCCTAATGCTCTACGCAAATACGGAAATTCAAATTCATTTGATTGTGTTACTGCTTTTTCTTTCATTTTATCAGGTAAGACTGAATCCCTAAACTATTCCACCTAATTTCTATCCTGTACTGCTGTGATAAGACTATCTTATATCTGGGCAGGTATATCAGACATGGCACAAGTAGTTCAAAAGCAGAGATACTGTTCAGACTTTTGGCATGCTTTGCAGGATGCACTTTGATTGGAAAAGCAAAAAACAACTATGTTAACTGTATCTAAGGACCATTTCCTTAAGATAAAGCTCATTACGACTAGGCCTAAGCAAATATAAAGTTGCATAATTAACTGAGAAAAGCAGAAACTTTGCTACTACCTTTGGATCTATCATGAAATTTATTGCATCAACCAACTTGGGAAGTGAGAATTCATCAACCGGAATGGGTGGAGGACCTACTCCTCTGGCATGTACTCGCTCTCCCCAGAAGGGTTGGTCACCGAAAAAAGGTACAATGGTTGTTGGGCACTATATTTCAACAAATTTGTCAACATAAGGCACAAATCACTTCATGCAGGACTGTAAGTACTTAATCTATGTAAAAAGCCAGCCATCAATATTACCGCAGCTCTAAGACCGGCTGCAGTTGTACCAGCACCACCGTGATGAACCTGAAAACAAAAGGAAGACCAATAAGAACTTGCCATCAAAAGCACAAAACACAAAAACAAAATAAATGAAACAGTGTAACATTAAAAGAAATTTCAAAGAGAGTTGAAAGGATTACTCAATTCTCATCAAATACTTCCACATGCATTTACCCAGCAACCATCTTGCCATACTGGATATATGATATCATGCTTTATTACTAGATTCATATAAAATCCATCCAAAAATTTTAAAGAAAATACCTTGTCTCTATGCTTATGTCCACTCCAATGTTTATCTATACTAGTGTCAATGCCGGCACAAGAAATCATCCCCTTGTTTTAATTCAATCATACCTTTTTCTGTACGTATATCTAACATTCTAACTTCACTGAGGATGCATAACATAAATTAGTGTAAATAATACTGGTCCCCACACTGAGATCAAGGAACAATAGGGCATGAGAGTAACCTAACAATATTTTATGATAACATCCATCATCCCAGCAGGAAGCAGACCTGGCTTGGGAGCAAGGCCAGGCCTATAATTGCCATCACCAACTGAATGCATTGCACAATGAAGACAATAAACAATCCAAGTACACGAGATGATGAAAGAACATAAGCAATGTTGAACGTGCTCAAGAGCTGCAGACTTACCACAGCCTTGCATTGTAAGAACAACCAGTCGTGAGGAATGTTGTCCAATAAGTATATTGAGTCCTTTGGTTCAGCCACTGAAAGGAAATAAGATAAAACTAAGTGAATTTGAAGTCAAGTTCAGGTTGCTAGACAATGTGGTAGGGAAACAAGTAGAAGAAAAAGGAAGAGATAAGAGAGGGTTTTAGATAACAGATGAAGCGCTTTATCAATAAAAACTTACGGTTACCAAGGCCACCCCAGCCTTTGTTAATAATACCCCTCTGTCCAGTTCGTTCAAATGCTTCCACGATTATCTGGGTCATTTTTTCTGGCTCTTGAACAGGCTGAGTGATAACATAAAGAGCAGGGTCAAATAAAAATAAAGAAGTCGAGAGCTAATATAATGAAGAATAAAAGATCACATATCATGCCAGCATTTAATCTTGTTTTGGGGGATCTAAATTGCACTCATGCATAGTCAATACTTAATGAGGGAATGCTACATCTTCTAGAAGATTGAATGAGTCCACTTTCACAAAATACTACAGTGAAGTTGCTAACTAAAAAACACGGAATTGAAAAATATTAGCAACTTATTCATCTTTACCCTAAATTCTAAAAGAAAATTGAAAACCTTTTATCAGTTTTTCTCAATAAGTCACATAAGTCGAATATAATTAGACCGTATCATGAAAATGATTGTTAAAATGAACATATTGTTATTAAGGAAAGAGGAAACAGATTTTAGTAGTACTGACTTGATAAATCGAATCAAGCTGGTAATTTGAATTAAACTTCACTGAATTTTTCCTACCTATTTTCTTCACAGATAAAGCAGCCTTTCCTACAGTTATTTTATACCCTAACACCACATTTCATAAGATTTTATATATCCACATATCAAGAGAAAGTTACTGCAAATGAGTGTCTGTGAGTCATAATATAAACAACAGAACGCTGACCTTTCTACTCAAGTTCAATACTTGAAGGAGTCAACAGTCCTAATTGCGATTGTTCTTTTTGTAAATTGAATTTAAGTTCATTAATAATTAAGGGCTTTAGGGATCAAAGAGGCCAAGCCCCAGAGTTTCACAGCTCAAAATACCACGCTAAAGAAGGCTTCAAAAGTTTGCAAAGTTCATAATTCACAATAACGGAGAAATAATTTGAGGAGTAACAAAACAAACTCACAAGGCTACCAAATCCAATATAAATAGGCTTTGAACCAGCTTCAAGCCATTTTACAAGTGATTCTGGAGGTTCATAATTTGATGCAAGATCAAGAAAGCAAAATCCAACCACATCAACCTTAGGTCCCCAATCTGCAAATCATGCAATAAAAAAGTAAACCAGAAATCAGCATCCCTCAATAAGATTCTTCATTACACATTTTAATAAGTACAATGCAGTACATGTTGCTTCAAAACCATCAAACTTCTCTAATAAGTTAGTAACCTCTTCAAGAATTTATACAGCATAAGTACAAAAAGTACAGGTATTGATGATATATGACTTATGGAAAAAGTACACTAAACTCTACCCAACAAAGCATTGCATAAGTATCACGTAATTAAGCAAAGCAGACACAGAAGAACCAGGAACTGCTGTAGCCAATAAAAATGCAGCTAGCCAAATCAGCCCATAAAAAAGTATTGCAATTAAGAACGGAAGATATTGACAACAGAGATGAAATAGGGCTCCATGCTACTGCCATAATGTAGTACCGATACCCAGATAAAACAACTCAGACAATCTAAGATTCTGAAGTTGTGGCAAAAATGGCTGATAACATAATCTCTAAAGAATCTTCAGAGGCTTTCTTAGGCTCTTTGATGGACAAGAATGTACATATAGCAAAAGAAACATTTTTTTGATAGACAAAATGCCTATCAGATGAGGTATGATATCTTTCAACAGAGCATCATGTCTAAACTCTAAAGTGACAACCTTTTGGTTTAGGAACAAGGTGTGGACTCCATATATACCCATGAGGCACATCTGAATCAAAACCCTGGGAACCACTTAAATATGTGACAGGTCGTAGCTTCAGCTTCTTTTTCCTAATATCATTTATCATGTCCCGTATTCCCAGCCAAATCAATGAGTCAACAATTTGATATGACAGCTGCAAAAAGGAAAGGGCCAACAATCAACCACAAAAACATTATAAGAATGGAGGAGTCAAAATTATGTGGTAAAGGGACAGAATTTAATGGGCTCACTCGATATCCGGCCGGTTGCTTCACACGGGATAAAGGATGTGGAAACTCATTGGTTGGCCTGGAGGAAAAAGATTGACAAAAGCAATTTAAGATTCTCCATCAAACCATGCAATAGGACAGCTAACTGAGACAAAACAAGAAGAAAGCAAAATTTGTAAAATGCAAACTTTAAAGATGTTAACCTACAATAAAATCAGCTAGATTCCATTATCCAGACAAGACTTACGTCCATGGCATAGTGAAAAATATATGAATTGGGATTTTCAGCGCCTCTGCAACGTGGACGTGCCCTAGAGAAGCATTTGCCAGAGTCAGATGCAGAATATATATCAAAATAAGTTGAACAATTCTCCGTAACAAAAAGATCTAAGCCGATAAAATAACAAAGATCAAGCAATGATAATTTCTGATCAACATTTTCCAAAGAGAAATTAATAAGAAAAAAGAATAGATGTAATGAGATTTATGAAAAGGTCACAACGAGAAGACAGTGTCTACAGATATGACAGGGATATAGCATGATCAATTTCCAATGCACATATTTCAAAGAAAATGAAATAAGAAAAAGGATATAAATACCATGATATAAAAAGGTAAGAATGCAAATAGAATCTGACTATGAAAAATAGGCAGCAAAATTTGAAACATTATGACAGACTTGAAGGTTGAAACCTTACCATATGCTGGGGGATTAGCAATGATTGCATCTGCCTTAAAAGCGATTCCAGAATCTAAATCAGGTTCTTTGCAAGCTGGAAGTAAAGAGTATATAATTTCCTTCATTTGATTTCTTTGAGCTGGTATCTCAGAAGGGCCTGATGGTAAGAAGCCTTTATTTTTAACCATATCTGTTCAGTAAAAAGTAAAATATTAATTGTAAGTTGCTGATAAAAACTTCTTCAAGTTTATTTACATAGGTCACTGCAAAATATTTTGAATCAAAAATTGATTTAGTAAATCTCAAGAATATATCTTTGTAGTTTTCTGCCAAAAGTAAAAACCACCAAAGACAGTAAATGTCCAAGGAATACGAATTTGATGAAGAGAGCTACATTATCATTGAGCATAGTTTTCATAAATGAAACAAGAAAGAGAACTCGAATGAATCCTTATAAGAAATGCAAAGCAACAACTGGAAACAGAAACACTCTTCTGAGCAGGCATATCAACCAACCAACTTAAAATCTATGATTTTACAAGGAAAAAATTAGACTAACTTTTTCTTAATTTCACATGACAAAAACAATAATTAGATTAACTGAGAATCAGAAGGGATTCACAGCCCCAGATGTGTTGAAAGACTCAATTGCAGCAATTGTGCATCAAGTGCTGTGAGCAAGCCATGCATGCATTTGGACCAAACATAATATATATATATATATATATTTGATTTTAATTATAAATGTAACTGACACATTGAGATACATACATCCTGCAAGAACTTTCGGATCACCACCTAAAGGATAGAACTCCAACCCAGCAGTCAGCACAAAATCTTTGAAATTTGAATGAGTTGCTAATCTAACACGATGGCCATAGTCCTGCATGCACATCTCTGGTAAATATTGAATCCACACATAATGAATTCTTCAACTGCTGAAAGTAAAAATTTCAAATTTCAAAATTTTCATGCTTCTTTCCATTGACAAGAAATAAGCACAAATTTTGACTATCTACAATTCAGAAAATAAAAAATACAGCATTACAAGAAAAAGAAGGTTAAAGCTGCAAAAAGATTGAACATTCTTTTACATTTATATAACGCTTCACCAAACATAACTCCAATCCAAGAAGTCATTATTGATTGATGGTTTTAGAAAATATTGAGTAGAATTACATAAGATCACATCTAGAATTACAAATGTTAGATGATGAACACATTACTTCAAAACTGAACTCAAGGAAGAAAAACAGGGAAAATTTTGAATGTGAAGATATGCTTCTAACCTGCAAACGTTTGCCAATCGCAACAAAAGGCTGCACGTCCCCACGCGTGCCAACAATAAGCATTACTATTTGCAATGGTGGTATGTACTGAAGTTCTGCAGCATCAAGGGTCTCATCACAAGCAACTTCAGTGTGTACATCTTGAGACGCAGCATCAAGGTCATGGGGTCCAATATCCCCAGGAACTTCAAATTCTACGGTTCCATCATCTTTCACAGTAGCTATTCTATTCAGCAATTGGATCTGCACAGATTTTAAACATTCAATAAAATCCCAGGGCACAAAAATCATGAAAAACTTAATGTTAGTGGTATAAAGACTGACTGCTGCAATTAAAATTATAATGATGGCAACAACCATAACAGCAATTATAATAGTGTACATTATAAGAGGAGATGTAAGATGGGCAATGGCCAAGTGCGCTTCACCTTTAACAGTTCAAGTAGAAAGGTGACTTATCAATTTAGGCCACGAATATAGATCAAATCAAGTACAGAAGTACACACGACCATCATTTCAAATGACCAAGGAACAAATAGCAATTGTAAAATGTTTCTAGCAGTACATTTCCTAAAGGCATGTCACTACACGCCCCTAATGAGATATTTTAAGCAAAGATCTCACAAGTGAAATTGCAGAAAATCAGCCCTCAAATGAACTTGTCTATACAGAGATTTAAGTATAAAGACACACTATAATGGCAGGTTATTGTAGTCTTCCAACAGGTTCCAATCATACAAAGTTGTCCCACACAAAATGTCCAACATGATTTACCGTACAACACTAAAGAATTGTGAAAAACTAGCAAATTAAATCATTCTACAGAAATAGTCATAGAATTCAAACAGCACTTATAAAAGTGAAAGAGGCTCCCAGCAGACAAGTTCAAGTTTTCCTCAATGTTAAGGGTCTCTATTCCCCTAACTAATAGATTGGTAAAGTGCAGCAGTCACGTCTGCTTTCTTTAGTATGCTAAACCCTAAAACCTGCTATCAAGTGCATGGGAAGAGCAAGCAAACTCAAAGGTGACCGTCCGCTTCAAAGCAATATGAATTTCTTATAGCAGTGAAAACTAGCAAATTAAATCATTCCACAGAAGTAGTCATAGAATTCAAACAGTGCTTATAAAAGGGAAATTTTACAATGTTCAGTACCCTAACCAAATATTCTATTGGGTAATAAGGATTCCTGATTATGCGTGAACAAAATGCTTCACAGACATTTGAGGCGGATCTCAACAAATATTGATAATAAGTCATACCTTCTGCTGGACAGGAATCTTGTTGTCAAAAATCTGTGCTGCATGTTCCGCAAGTATAGCACGCGGTCTATAAGTCTCAGTTTTTGCTCTTTCCAACCTCAGTTGACTCGAAGTTTGTTGTTCCAATTTTTTGGTGCTCAACACCTCCACTGGATAACTGTTGGTCCTGGGAATACTAGGAATACTAGGTCTATCTCTGATAGAATCTCCTACAAAAACAAGCGATAAGAATATAATAATATGAAAAACCTACACATAAAATAAGCAAGAAACTCTCAATCTGCTCGCCTTATAGACTCAATCTAATCATAGGAAGTTCAAGATTCCATTGCAAATCATAATTTCAGTAAGTACGCAGGGAAAAAAAAGGAAAAAAAGAAATCGACTAACCGGAGGACTCAGCATTTCCATTATTTACGGCACTGCCACTAGCACTCGTCTCTCTGTTGTTGTACACTTCTTTACCTTCACTGCTACTTCCACCGCCAATTTCGCGCTCAATCTTATTAGAAACTTCACTGGAGCTCGAGGAAGAAGAACTCCGAGACTTCACCGGTTGCTCCGCCATCGGTGTTGACTCCGATTGCGGCGAGAACCGTCGATCAAGATGGCCTCAATGCTTCTGATCCAGATCCAACTTACGTTATAGATTCCAAAGAGTGTGTGTTTTTAGTTCATTTTCGTTTTTAAATTTCAAAATCGTGCCGTTATGTGTGTGTTTTGGATTCTCACTAGTGGCGTAAAACAAGGGAAATTTTTGCTTTCGCAGATTCTGAAGGCTCGAGAGAGAAGGCACGCCCGACGCAGTAGGTGACGCGTCCTATTGATTCTTACGGGGAACACGTGTGCAAATTGTCCGAGTAAGGGCATTTTGGTCAAATAAAAGAAATCCGATGTGAAAAGTGAAAAATTTTCTGACTGTGTCAGGTCAGGCTACACCCTATGGCTATAGAATGTCGTCTTTTTATTTTCTTCGTGTCATATCAAAACTACGTAATTCTTTTGCACAATTTTGTCCTCCATCGTCTGACTCGCAGTCGATCGTTCTCTCTCTTTCACAAAATGTAACCATCAGGCAGGCAAAAGCAATAAAACAAGTATAATCAATAAATAAAACGTAACCAAAAATATATCAGAAACCAACACAATACTATTTACCCTTCTTTCAGTTTACCGCAGTTGAATAATGTTTAAAAATAAAGAAAAAAAATTAGTCCCCACGTAAATGCTTCATTTATGAGTTGATTCATTTATTAAATTCAATTCAATTTTAATTAAATGGGTTTGGAGTTAAAATAATTAATTCATTTAATAAATTAGTGAACTTAATTCGTTATTTTGAATGTAATGATTCATTTATTCTTTTATTATTCGTTAATTTTGTATTTCTATTTTATTTTACTTGATTTTTGTATATTAATTATTATTGTTATAAATGAATTCATAATCGATTGATTTATTATTAATTTTACATAAATAAACTAAATGAATTGCAAACAAATTTAAATTCGATTCGATTCGTTTAATTTTTTAGGATAAACAATTAAACGAATATTTTTTTAATAAACAAACAGAATTCAAATCCATCAAATTTTAACTCAATTTATTTGTTGTTCTATTCAATTCATTTATTTAAATACAAAAGCTCATATAAAAGTTTGATTGGTCCATCCATAATTGAACAATGACATTTAATCATTATAATTGTACGATAATAATGGTAACTCAGTTCACAAACTCATGCGACATGAAAGTGATAGCTATAAAATAAAGTTATTAGTATTTAATAAATATAATTTTAAAAATTAATTGACGAAATAATAATGTAAATTTTTTTTATCGAACAACTCTAAATAAGATTATTTTTTACTTTTAAATCAAAATTGTAATTACTTACTGAATAAATTACAATGCTTAAACAGTAATATCAAATAAAACCTTATGATTATTTGTGACAATTTTTTCTCTCTTTTTAGTAGATTTAATCTCGGCTTTATTAAAAATGATAATGAGAATCACATCTTCTTTTTATGAGTGTACCATCAAACTTATTCCTCTCACTTTTCAGATTTGGGCGTGATCTTACTATAGATCTATGGTTCATGTTTAGATCTTGTTTGATAACCATCTTTCTTTAGCTAAAGTTATTATAATATATGAGACATGCTTTATCAGTGCAAATTAATGACAACATCACTCTCTTTAGCTAAAGTTATTATAATATATGAGACATGTTTTATCAGTGCAAATTAATGACAACATCACTCTCTTTAGCTGAAGTTATTCCAATTTATAAGACATGTTTTATTAGTGCAAATTAATGATAACATTACTCTCTTTAGCTAAAGTTATTCCAATCTATGAGACATGCTTTATTAGTACAAATTAATGACAAAAAAATATATATATTGGTTTTACTTATTAGTCTATATCTCCATTGTGTATATAGGTACGTTACACACGTACTGCTTTTGTCTACCTCCGTTTTGAGTCTAAGTCTATTTAACTAATTGAAGGCTTTTAAAGTTTTCTTTGTTATTTGAAATAACAAAGCATTTTTTGTTATTTGAAATAAGTATATTTTTTTAGATATGTACTTACTTGCCCATGTACCTTTAACTTTTTAGTATATTTGTGCATGACAGTGAATATGTCTCGTTATTTTTTTAGATTTTGATTGAAGTTTCCATTGAGTTTAATCAAAAGGAAATCAACATTTATTTAAAGTTGAAGCTTTTATTTTCCTTGAAAAGTATATAACTTTAACCTCATCCTTATTTAGAGGTTATTTAGATCCAATTTATTAATTTGTATATCATTCAGTTTTCACTACTCATTCGATCTTTTTGTTATCCCATCACTTTAATTATGTCTGTCTTTATGCATAAAACTTGAAATAGCTCATCAGACCTCTTATTTCGTTATAAAATATATTAACATATAATCATTTATTGTCTCTCTAGTACAAGCTAGGTGAAACATAAAGAAAAAATTATGAGAAACTAGAGATAGCCAAAGAACTGTGCTAGTTATAATAATAATAAAAAAAACTCATTCGTGCTCGTATTTCTGTTGTGTTGTGCCTACCATGTACTTCACATTGTGTCATGCTATGTCTAATTTTTGTTGTTTATGCCCGGCCCGGCACACGTGCTGTGCTCATGCATCCGTGCCTAAAAATAAAACCATGATAAGTTTTTTTTTTTTTTGTTAAGTTTTTTAAAAGGCCATTCTAAGAGGTTAATATATATTTTTTTTAATTTGATGTACCTTTTTTTAGTTCATGTGCTTTTAGTCAAATTCAGTATAATTAAAAGTTCAAAACTCAAGTTCATATTCAATAATAATAACTAATAAGCGTAAGAGAATATAATATTAATTATTAAACTAGATCATACAATATTAAAATTATTTTTTAATACTTAACAACAACAATAATATTAATAAACTTTTCTTAAGGATTAAGTTAGTTATTAATTTAGATTTATATTAAGTCATAAATTATAGTTCATAATAATATTAACACATATTTTATAAAACCATGATATTTATATATTTTATTTATTAAAATCATGATATAATTTATTTATTGAATAAATTATAAACATAAAACACTTAGAGTATTTCTTTGAAACTAAGAATTAAATAAATTTAAAAAACTTATGCTAATAAAATATATTAAAATATTTAATTTCAAGTTATTAGTAAAATCATAAAATTTTAAATTTACTTTAATTAAAAAGTTAAACATACTTATTACAAGTCTTTTCACGTGTTGTGTTTTAGTCCATTTCTAATCATGTCGTGTTTTTAAAGCATGCGTACCTAAAACTATAAGTCTAGACTTACCTGTGTGCGTGTAGTGTCGCATGCCTTACCGAAATGAGCTCATGTCGTGCCACGTGCCACCTAATTCATTGGGTATATATATGTGAAATATAAAAAGAAATAAAAAAAGAAACACTATGGATGAAGATAATATAAGTTCTCATTATCTATTTTTGTTTTTTTAAGAAAAATATCTCCACACTACCTTTATTTGACCATATATACATTTAGCTACTATAAAATTTTGATATATTAATAGTACTATTTTTATTTATAAACTTGTATCAATCAATCACTCTGACACTAACAAATAACTATTTTACCCTTAAATGAATTAAAAGACTATTTTATTTTATAAAGTTCTAAAAAAAATTATAATTATAATAATACATCTGAATTCAAAAAAAATAAATAAATCTCAAAATATAAGATGTTAATATGTTATTATTATAATTTGATTTAAAATAATTATATTAATTTTTGCAAGTATAATTTTATTTTATTTTTATACAAGAAAGTTTTTTAATTTTAATTATAGGCAAGTTTACAATAATTACAGAGAACTTTTCTCTTTGTGTTAATTTTTGTAGACTTCCCTATAATTAATTTAATTATTGAAATTATAATTATAAGAAATTAACATCTTGAATTTTTCAGATTTATTTTATTTTATTAAATTTGGAGGTATTCTTATAATTATATATATATTTTTATTTTTCATAATTTTGTAGAATAAAATGATCTTAGAATTCATCTAAGAGTTTAATGGTCAGTTGTTAGTGTTAAAATAGTTGATTGATATAAGTTAAGAAATAAAAATAGTGTTGAAAATGGTCAAAATTTTATAATAGTTAGATATATATATATATAATAAAATAAAGGTAGTACAAATATAATTTCTCCATTTTTTTTAAATAGATTTAGGTTCAGGTAGCACAGTCATAGCCCAACTACTCCCACCCTCTTTATTCACTTAAAATATTCAATTTAGTTGCTTGATAGTAATCCCAAATAAACCTTTAATTTTTTTTTTTCAGAAATAACTAGATCCTTTCCCTATTCCATAACCTCCTCTTGAAAGAGTAATTATAGATTTGTGATAATAAGTTTTGAGTGCAATGGTTTTATTCCACAATTTGGATATAAATATTTATAGAGTTAATTTTGAATTACTCCACGTAAATTGACTAATTTTTAAATCACCCATATTATTTATCCTATATTTTTGTTAAGAAGTCAAAAAAAAAAAAAGATCACCCCATCCCCATTTTTTCCTTACATTTTAAAACAAAACTAAGTGTAATTTGAGATTTCCAAAAGTAAAGAAATAATTTAGAAATAGTCAATTCATGATAAGGATAATCTGAAATTTACCCATATTTATATAACTAATTTATAAATTATCTTGTGCACATAATAATTCATCTTGATATTCTTCAATAAAGATGCATTTATAAATTACATAATGCAAGGCAGTGGTTTATGTTGTTATATTTATTTAGTTGAATTTTACAAACTTTCAATTGCAATATTTTGCCTCAAAGCACAACATAATCACTAAATATACCCGTTCCTGCCAGGGGAATATTGTGCTTAGACCTCATAATCACTCGCTTACGTTTGACTTGAGATTCACACTGTAACTACTGCCAGTAAACTGATAAGTGTGGATTTTAGTTAGCATCTTCGTTTGCTTTTATATCCATGGGTAAAGTATAAAAAACATGTTTTTTTGGAGAGATATATTATTTCACTAATCGAGTCTCAGATATCTACCATATTCATACCTAACGATTTTTCACAAAACAGTGACCAATGGTATAACTTATACATTTGGACTACAACTTGATATTGTAGGCACCTCATTAAGCGTGCAATGGAACTTTATCCTCAATTCTCAAATCGTTCATCCACGTGTTGTGATTTTATTTAATTTGTATTGGTTTTTGACAAATTTTTATTTCACGCTCTTGTAAAAATTATAATAAATTCAATTTGTAAGAATGGAGGATGGGGGTTCAAGATGAGTATTAAATTTGTAGTAATTCCTTCTAGTTGTGTGCTTGGATGATTTTATAAAAATTATCTGGAAGTGTGTAACTGGTCCCTTCGTTCTTAGAGGCTTTGAAAATTCATTTTCTATAACCTTTTGATGTGAGTTTCTTGTGTGGAATATATATTGTTGCAGTTATTTGTGAAGGGTTGTGAAATTTTGTCTAAGGGCCCTTTTTTGGGTTTCTTTTAACCAATAGTTTCTGGCTCATTAGGTCCTTTTTACCTTTGTAGTTGGAAGTGAAGAACAATATGAAGTGTGTTTTGATGTCGAGGGAGCCCTGTTTTTTTTTTTTGCTAAATTGAGTGTTTTTTTAGATACAGGAGAGGGAGTTCTTGGCCTACATGCACACATCAGTAATTGATTTATCGGCTACACGTGGTTTCGTCAAATACTCAACATGAGAATCTTGAACGGACAGAGGCACAGAGCATTAGGACAAGTGTTTTGTGCACCCGCGTTGGATCAATGGTGGTTATTTTTTCTGGTGTAAGCAGCTGAAAGATGTACTATTCTTTTGAGTTAGAACTTATTTTAGATTATTTTTTAGAGATTTAAAAATAATTTTATTGTTTGATAAGAAAAATTTAAAATTGTTTTTATCAAAATCATCCACTCCTACTAATTTTGAAAAGTAAAATATGAGTAACTTTTAAATTCTGATTTTAAAAATTAATTTTCTTTTTAATACAATTTCATAAATATATTTATAATTATTACCTAAACTCAAATCTATCCTTATTCAAATTTAAAATAAAATTAATATTTTAATAAATTTTTATTATAAAAAATTAAATAAATAAAATCAATATAGTATAAATTTTTTTATTTTTAATTAAATTATTATAATGGACAATTAAAAATATTATATGAACATATTTTTATACGTGTAAGTAAATTTTATTATATATTATGTCTATTTTAATTATTTATTTTTTTACAACAGTTTAACAATAAGATTTATCAAATACCTACAGATACTTTCAAAACTCACAATACTTCTGAAAATAAGATTTATCAAATACTTAATTGATTTTCTTTATAACTGATTATTTTTACCGTATAATTATCAACAATTATTTTAAAAACTACAACATTATTAAATTTATCCTTAATAAGATTTCCTTTCAATATATAACTGTAACATGATAAATTATTTATTTTACAGTGCTATAACACTGTACTGCACATCTAATAATATAAATAGAATCTATTGAATTAATGTAAGAAGTCAATTTTCGAAAATTGAGACCGGCGGTATTTCGGGTTGTATTTATTGGTTTTGGGATTTTTTTTTTAAAGGTTATTTATTTTACTTGCTTTATTTTTTGAGGAAAAAAAATGTTATGCTGCCAGAAACTATAGAATTCAATTTTTTAATAATCTAAAGAAGATTGACAGCATTTGCATGTTATCCTTAAATAAATAAATAAAAACTTCCCGTTAATTTGTCAACAAAAATTAATATGAAGTCAAAAATTCAATTTATTTTTTTATTGACAATTTAAATTAATTAAAAAAATATAATACAATATAATGCGTATAATATTAAATAAAATATAATTAAAAATTAATATAATATAATATTAAATATTATATAATATAATGTTAATAGTGTTAATATAATAATAGACAATTCCTAAGTTAGAATTTTTGTGATATAGAATCTTGATATGTGTTAAGCTCTCAACTACTCAAATATGTTAAAATTTAATCTAATGGTTAATATTTAATTTATGAAAAAATTGTAATAAGAAAAAATTATAGATTATATGTTATATAAACTGTAACATAGTAAGACCCATAATAATAAAGCTTGTATTAAATAATGTAATATAATATATCGTACGTCAAAAAATATAACATGCTGCAATGCAATATGGTTTAACAAATGCATAGCGTTAAAAAAATATAAAAATATATTTTGTTGATCTTGACGCTCGATGAGGTGACGCGTGTATCAGCGTTCCAACTGTAAACGTATTTGTTGGATGAAAATTCTGCTTGCTTCCAAAACCAAATAAAATAAAATAAAATTAAAAGTTGTTGGCGCATTCCATGAAGCCGGGCTGGCATGCAATCGTAGTCAGAAAGACGTCTAGTTATGCGTGCGCTCACTTCTCAATTAATGATCTTTCACCTGAGGCAGCTCCTTTGGCGTCTCGACTACATTTAATGGGATGCCGTTATGATAATCATGACCGTCCATTTCGTACCGGCTCATTTCGCTGGGCCAGAGAACAAGCCTCATCCTTTTTGTTCCAATGGCATTGGCGCCCCTTACCCACCGAACTTGCAATTACCCAACGGCTAAGATTTAATTGAACCATGTGTACAAAGCTTACGCAGACGACTATGTATAGATTTTATCATAAATACTCACAAATTTGAATATGTCTGCTAGCGGTGAACCAACCACAAACTCATTAACTCAAATTTTCAATATCAATTTATTATTTATGATAATCTTCTATATTTTTAATAAAAAGAATTGATTGAAATAATTATTAAAAATTAATTATAAATATTTCCCTAATTTTCCACTGACAGCAATTTATTATTTATGATAATCTTCTTCATTTTTCAATAAAGAGATTGGTTTTTAAATAATTATTAAGAATTAATTATAAACATTTTCCCTAATTTTCCAGTGACATTTCTAACCGAGAGATTATATAAAAGCAGAACTGATAAGGTTAATTTATGTCCGAATAACGACGGGCCACGTAGGACGGAGAAGAGAGGAGTAAAAACAAATAGAATTATTTATTTAAAAATTACGTTTACAGTTTAAAAAAAAAAGGAAATTTCAATTTTAATTTAGCTCTTAGTGCGGATGCTGCTTAATTCTCGGCAATGTCGCGCCTGAGATTGAAGCTGCTGCAGGCGTAAGCCACGCTTTTTCTTCTCTATCCTTTCGTTTCACCATTTTCGATTTTTCATATCATCTAAAATTTTAATTTTAATTTTTCTTTTTTCTCCTGATCGCTTTTCGAAATCCATATAGATCAATGCAATTTTTTTTTTTTTAAATCAGTAGCTCAAAAGCAGAGATAGTCGCTGAGCAGAAGCCAATAATCAGGTATTCTGATCCAGTTTTAACATTCAATTTTATCAGTTCAGGATTTATTATTTGTTTACTTTTTTTTTTCAAAAATAAAGAAAATTATTCAAGCTGTGCTCTTTTGTTTAGTCTATGTTATTTTTCAACTGTTCAGGTTGTGTATACAGAATGTTGGCAGAAGATCATGCGGTATTTGATTGATTTACATGATTGATTGTGATATACATGCAATTCGGATCTGCTAAATCGTAATAATTGCTTTCGCTTTTGATTGTTTGTGAGATAAGTTCGTGTGTAATTCACTGAATTTTACAGTGAATTTAGATAGGGAAAATTTCATTTTTGTGTAAATTCCGTAGAATTGTTTGACATTTGGTTTTGATCACATAGATAGGGAATTCAATACTTGATAATTTCAATTAGTTGACAAATTAGTGGGGATTGCTGTTATGAGAACCACTAGCTTGATTATTATCGGATTGGAGATGATAATAGCAGCTGAGGAGCTAAGGCAGTGCTGTTATGCAGCCGAATAGACCTCCCATATCTGATCCTACCATGACCGGTGAGGCACCTGGCCCATCTGGTCAATGGATCCAGTTAGAGTCAAGTTATGTAGTACCAAATACTGTAAAAGCTGTACATAAAAATGTGTCTGTACAGACAGGTGAGGAATTTTCCATGGAGTTTCTTCAGGACCGTACTGCTGCAAGAGGGATTCCAGCCATGACCAATACAGTAGAGAATAATGAGATGATGGTTGGACAACATTATAATCAGAATAACCAGATGAAGTATGAGGATCTTGCCCGAATTCTTGGGCTGAAGAGAATGGATTCTGAGAGTGCTTCTGATATTTCTGATATTGGATCCGCAAAAGGGTCTCTCAAGGAGATGGAGAATGGGGCTTATGGTGATAAACTAAGTAGATATCGTAAAGAAGATGCTGATAGTAGACATGGGGAAAGAAGAGCTTTTTGTGAACTGAATGGTGATAGAGTAGCTGGTTTGGTACCAACTTTTCCACCCACTCATGTTATAGAGCCTCCTTGCAGCAGCAACTTTAATGGGCCCGGAGTTTTGGGTAGATCACAATCTGGAAAGATGAAATTTCTCTGCAGCTTTGGTGGAAAAATATTGCCCAGGCCCAGTGATGGCAAGCTCAGATATGTAGGGGGAGAGACACGGATCATTTCTCTTAGGAAAAACCTTTCTTGGGAAGAACTTGTGAAGAAAACTTCAGATATTTGCAACCAACCGCACTCGATCAAATATCAGCTTCCAGGTGAGGATCTTGATGCCCTTATATCCGTATCTTCGGATGAGGACCTTCAGAATATGATAGAGGAATATTGTGGACTTGAAAGACTAGAGGGTTCTCAAAGACTTAGGTTATTTTTGATTCCCTTGAGTGAATCTGAGAACACAGCTTCCTTGGAGGCAGACACTATTCAGCCAAACAGTCCTGATTACGAATATGTTGTTGCTGTTAATGGCATGCTGGGTGGTGGGCAGACTTTGGCAAATGAAGCAAGTCGAATAGGGACAACTTTGGCTCGTAATCCAAGTTTTCAGAAACTTGCTCCAACTTCCGTGGTACCTCTGGAGGTAAAGGGTGGATTTAATGCCTTGCACCCTACTCGATTTGTTAATGAATCTAGTGATACAACCAGACCTCCTAATCAATTGCATGGGAATAACTCCAGCATTGAGAGCAGCAGTTCCTTCATCACTGCCCAATTACCGCCCGAGGATGCCAGCATCAATACTGCTAATTATAATTATCCTCCTCAGGGGCCAGTAACTTTGACCAATTATCTTCAGCCTTGCAAACAGATTGATAACAAGCAGCCAGACCAACCCCATGGAGTTCAATTTCTTTACTGCAATTCTATTGAAGATACGAATCCTTCAGCTTTGGATCATAATGCTTTTGATTTTGATGGTTTCTCCTGTGAGACGCCTGTGCATAAGGAAAGGATTTTCCACTCTGAAAAGCATCTCTCACACCCAGAAGAACCTATGGGGTTTTTTTCTGGATCTTTTGACTCCATCGACCCTCATCTGGGTATGCCACATGCATTTTCTGATTCAAAGTTGCAGGAGTATGTAGGGAGCTCAGCTTACTGTTCTGTAGAAGGAGTGAGCCCGTCATCTCCCTTGATCTTTGCAAAGACTCAATTGCCTTTGCTGCCAGTTTCAAATGCCTCACCAGAAATGCCAATGCATCTGCTTGAGAATGTCAGGCCTTTGGATCCAAGAGCTCCGGAACTTTTACTGGATATTGATACCACTGCATTACAGGGAGATATGCTGCACCATTCTCCATGTTCAGTATTAGCCAGCAGAAATGGGCCTATTTGTAAGGTTGTCAATAATATCAATGAAGAGTCCCAAACAGCTAAAAATGATGTGAGAAAGTCTAATTTCATGAAACCGGTCCATAGTGGTGGAAATTTTACAGTTTCCGAAGCAATGAACCAGGTCGATGAAAGGGTTTTGTCCTTGCATGAAGGTGGAAACTTCTACAGGGAACAATTACCGGCAACCAATATGGAATATAGGAAGAATTTACCTAATGTCAATTGCAATCAAACTGCGGCATCTGGTGATGATACAAATGCACAAGATACAAATGCACAAGATATTCGATCTGGGGATATGCTCCCTGCATCCACAGTCATTCATCCCAGACCTTGTGTCAACATTCTGATGGAGCACCCCAAAAGCAATGAACTGGGTAAAACTCTATCTGACTGCCTTGTGTCGAGCCAATCTGTGAACAATCAGCATTGTGAATCGAGTGGCACAGTGGTAGGTGGACAAGAATGCAATGTTTCATGGACCGAGAACTCTGAAGTTGCAGGCTTATTTCCGAATACAATAGAGGGTTCTCGTGATGAAAATTCTCTGGCTGATCTAACATCTGGGTCATCCAATGGTTTAGCTTGCCAAGAACCAGGGCACATGCAACCAGCTGTTAATCAAACTAATGCAGATCTTGGAGCAGCTAAACTAATAGTCTCTGCTGATTTCCCCGTCTTTCCGGTACAAAATGATGCTGGTCCAAGTTCGCATTTACCACAAGGTGATGTTCATGCCAAGTTGCAGAACCTATCTGCAGATGTTGCTTTAAAGAGAGAGGTTTCTCCTCCTGACAATGATTTTCTAAATTGCTCTGATAAAATGGCTGAGAAATTGGGTTTTGGAGAATCTGTTTCTAAGAAGTCATATGTAGAAGATGTTGCATTCATCCAAACACCCTCAATAATGCAAAATAAAGATCAAAATAAACAGGAGCCATTGGTCATTGTGGGAGATGTGACTCTTAGCATGCCATCTGAGCATCAATTTTCACCTGAGGTTGTCTCACACGTGGATGCAACTAGCAGTGATGTGATCTCCACTAATGAAACAGAGTCAGACAATATCTTTCCAGAATCTCTGTCACAGGTAAAAATAGTTAAACTTAGTACGAGTCTCTGGCTTTATAAATTTTGCATTTACTCATAGGTGTGAGCTACTAGATAACTGGGCCTTTTTATTTTTCTGTTTCTTAACAGGATTCTAAAGCTGATGCCCAAGACAAGGATGAATCTTTGAGTGACGCAATGATAGCTGAAATGGAAGCCAGCATCTATGGCCTGCAGGTTTTATATTGCTCTCTTGACCAGTTCACTCTTGGTTTTGGTCAAATTCTTCTTGTTAAATCTGCCTTTTCAAAAAAATAGTAATCACTATGATTTGAGGATTAAATGTGTGCCAACTATAGCTGTTCTGTCATGACCTTCTTATTAATGGATGATGTTTGTTTTGGAGGTAAGTCTCGAGTCTTGTTGAAGAACATGAAGCATTTCTTTTTTTTTTTTTTTGGAATTTGACAATAGAGTAGAATACATCTTCTTCTAATATGATTACAAGACACACAGTATTGTTTCATCATTTTCCTGCTGGTTTTGGCATAATAATGTGGTGATTCATACCTGTCAACCTCTCACATGCCTTGGAAATCATTACAGATATAACTGGGTAACTAAAACTAGCCACAACAACCTACATTCTTTATGTCTTTCGGTATTTGAGTTGAAAGACTTTCAAGGGTCATAAGTTTTCTAGCTGTAAATTTCAAAGTGGCCTGTTTTTGGCAAAGTTACTAAGATCACCTCTTTAGGCAATAGGAATTTTATGGTTTTGAAGTATTCCATTGACATTGATGTAGGCTTATGTGATTAATAATTGAATTATGGAGTTGACATGGCTTTCCCACTAATAAAGATGATAGCGTGTACCAAACCATGATCAGCTTGATAACTTAATGTTATTCTAGTGTAGTTGGGGCTGTAGAACTTACAAGTCCTCTATTCTTATATGTAAAGTCCTCTATTCTTATATGTAAAGTTCATTCCCTACTCAGTGTATAAGCAATCAATCCTCTTACTGCTGGCGGATTAATATCTTCTTGTTCATGGAGCTGGCCTAACTGTATCTAACGAAATTGGACTTATGTGTTTCGTTTGATAGCATTGCTACTTGAATTTAGTGTTTTTTTTTTGTGGTTGTTGTTCACAAGTTTCAAAATGTCATGATTTTCATAGTTCAATTACCAACTCCTTGGAAGTGTCTTGACCTTGATTCTGAAGTTTGTGAGGCCCAATTTTTTGATACTGATACAGATTATAAAGAATGTTGACCTTGAAGAACTACGAGAGCTTGGAGCTGGTACTTATGGAACTGTCTATCATGGAAAATGGCGGGGTTCAGATGTTGCTATAAAGAGAATAAAAAAGAGCTGCTTTGCTGGAAGATCATCTGAGCAAGAACGGTTGGTGGGTTCCAAGATACTTTCCTTCTTGGTGCACTTTTCATTTGAAACTTCAAATAATACATATACATTGGAGTGGGAAAGAATTGGTTCTGCCATGTTATGCCTCTTCCATTTTTCATAATTGTTCATGCGTTGTTATTATCACGGGGAGGTCTTTGTTTATGTGGTATGATTGCAAGGAACAAAATTGATGCATATATAACAACTGGTCTTCTTAAAACTAACAATTCTATTGGCACATCTTACCCACTATGTTAATAGGACAAGCTCTAGCAAGAGTAGAGTTGAACTAAAGAAATGGCCGGGCACTAGATTGCGTGAGATTAGGGTGTATATATGGGATGAGAATAATTGAAAATGTGACTTTGACTCAAGGGTAACAGGGAACACAGAAATAAAGTGAAAAATGAAATGAAGAAATTCAGTGGAGAAACCGAATCACAGTGTTATGCTGATTTGGGATAGAGTTATTTTTACCCTTGCCATTTTGATGTAACAGTAAATTAACTGGACTATTTTTGGTTGTCAACTGGAAAAGCTGAGAACAAAGGGGAATCCTCCTCACTTTAATGATATAGATTCTTCAATACCAACCATTCATTTTTGGTTATCATTGTCACGCATATGTAATGCTGATGTATTTTTGCATTTACAGACCAAAGACTTCTGGAGAGAGGCTCATATTCTTTCAAATCTTCATCATCCAAATGTTGTTGCTTTTTATGGAGTAGTTCCAGATGGAACTGGAGGAACCTTGGCCACTGTAACTGAATTTATGGTCAATGGATCACTTAAGCATGTGCTACTTAAGAAGGATAGGTAATTTAGGGAATTTAGCTTTCATCTTATCTATATTTTTGCTTCTCTTAGTTGTTAATGCTTTTATTGTATATGGGAATTCTTATGCAGATCACTTGATCGTTGTAAAAAGCTTAAAATTGCCATGGATGCAGCTTTTGGCATGGAATACTTGCACTCAAAAAACATTGTCCACTTTGATCTGAAATGTGACAATTTGTTAGTCAATCTGAGGGATCCACAGCGGCCGATATGCAAGGTAAAAGTTTCAGACCAATTTTCCCCTGTTATCAGGCAACATGCTGAAGTCTATGAACACCTTAAAGCTAGAAAATGTATTTCCATCCAGACAGGCATTTTGGAGACACATTTAGGCACAAATCAATTCCCTGAAAAACATTGGTCCAATATTAGGCAAGACATTATAATCTGATTGTGATTTCAAGGAAACTTCTGTGGAGAAGCTCCTGCAGAGTGCCTCTTCAGTCTTATATTTTTGCACTTGTTAAATTTCAAGCATCACCACTGGTTGTTGTTCTGCAGGTTGGAGATTTTGGATTGTCAAGAATCAAGCGCAATACTCTGGTATCAGGTGGTGTCCGAGGAACACTCCCATGGATGGCTCCAGAACTGCTGAATGGTAGCAGTAGCCGTGTTTCCGAGAAGGTTTTTTAAAGCTTAAAATAATTTCACACTGTCATATTGCAAAAGAGAAGTTAAGTTATTCTTATGGCATGGCAGTCAACAATACAGTATTCAATTTGACAGGTTGATGTTTTCTCTTTTGGAATTTCGATGTGGGAAATCTGGACTGGGGAGGAACCTTATGCAGATATGCATTGCGGTGCCATTATTGGTAAGTTTGTCCTTAACCTAATGATTAGTGTCTGCTGACTGTAACATTACATGAGTTTAATTCAGTCATACTTTTCTTTTTGTTTGTGAAATTGAATTATATCAAAAAATAACTTGATAATCAAAAGAAGGTGGTGTTCATTGTCCTGCCACAGAAGTTCTCTTAAGCTAATTTAATTATATCATTTGGTAATAAATTAATAACTTTGTGGTGCGCCAACCTCTCTGTGTTTTGATACTCTCTAAATACGTCCCATTTCACTAATAGTACAACTCCTGCAAGTTATTGATGTAGAACCATTTGAGAAAAAGAAAGGGGAGAAAAGACATAAGAATAGCTGGAGTTACATATGTCAGATATGTAAATGGTATTGTGAACTATAGTGAGGGACATTTTTGATCTTTTATTCTTTAACTCGTGTTAGACAACTGTAATGGGTTTCATTAAAGGCCGAATGAAGAAGGATTGCTTATTGTTGAAACTTAAATTTTTACAAATAATATTCTGGCATTTCCAGCTTAGCATCTATATTGCCTTTACACTGCAAAGTCCAACTGCAATATGCTCTCATTTTCTGTCAATTCTTTTTTTTTTTTCTTTTAAACTTTTTGTTCTGATTTGTTTTGGAAATTGTGTCAAGGGGGGATTGTGAAGAACACGCTTCGACCTACTATCCCAGAACGTTGTGATCCTGAGTGGAGAAAATTGATGGAACAGTGCTGGGCGGCGGACCCTGAAGCCAGACCGTCATTTACTGAAATAACAAGCAGATTGCGAACTATTTCTGCGGCCCTTCAGTCAAAGTGCATTAATAGTCAGCCAAAACAGACTAGGCCAACTGTTTCCACATGAACAGACAAAATGTATACAAGAACCAGTTCCATCATCCAAGGGGATAGTTTTCGTGTAGTGATCGGTGGATATAGCTTGAGGAGTGAGCATGACTGGAGCTTGTAGTCTATTTTCTCTCTTTTTTTCTTTTAAAATTCTTTTCTTCCACCTTTGTCGGTTGACAAATCATTATTTTTTATTCTTTTGTATAAAAGGACCAAAAAAAAAAAGAAAAAAGAGAGGGAGGGGGCGGGGAGAGAGAGAGAGAAGAAAACAAGGGGGAGAGATAGAGAGAAGAAAACAACTTAAAACATGATAGTAAGGTAGCAATGAAGAGACCTTTATATCATAGTTCTCCATTTGGCGTACCATGTTGTTTTCGCCGGAGAAACTGGGTTCATTTGTAATTTTGTAAATACACGTTGAAAAGTGGTGCACTGTTTCAGCTTAACTCCTTTATAGTCGAGAGTTTCTTGTTTTGCCCCTCTTCTGGTGGCATTGCCATATGTGTGTCGAGTTATGTCACAGATAATTTGAGTTGAGTGGATTTTTTAGACTAGTATTGTATATGTATGTATGCAGTTAAGGTCTACAGTACAGCTGTCTCAAATTGGACCCTAAGTCTCAAGGCACTTGTATATTTCATTTTAGGTTAATTTAGTCTACCCGTTTTGTGCAGCGACAGCATTTAAATTGTCTCATTATTAAAAACAATAAGTTAACCTTTAAAAGTAATTAATTTAATAACAATAAGATAACCTTTAAAAGTAGTTAATTTTAACGATTGATTACTGTTGATTTGTTAAATTACCAAAATATCTTTATTAATAGTATTGTTAACTAATAACCCAAAAAAATAGTATGAGTTAATAAAATAAAAATAAAAAATAAAAATGACGCAATTTCAAAAGAAAAAGTTGTCTTGACAGCGCGTGGCCATGGCAGTTTGGTTGTGCGATCGTGATTTTATTTTCCATGGCCGCAGTTTGGTGTCGTGCGGCCATAAGTTTGGTTGGCAGGATAAAAATCCATGGACAATGTGGCCATGGATTTGGTTACGCAGCCATGACTTAGAGAAACATTTAGGCATATAAAAATTAGGCTCGACAGAGATTTGATCTGTTTTTGTTAAATAACTGTTAGAAAATTATATAAATATTAATTTATCCTTTTGGCAGTTAAAAATAACAAAAATAGAATGAATTTTGAGGATTAACTTAAATACTTTTAATAGTAATAGAGATAATTTAAAAAATTATCACTCCACCAAGAGTAGGCTACTTTTTTTTGCATGTGAGAAAGTATCACAATTTACAGTAAAATGTATTAAGTATTTCGTGAGAATAAAATATTATTATTAATTGCCCTGTGGCCTGAAAAATTGCCCTCCCGCCGTCAATAAGATTTTTTTTTTAAATGATACCATTAATTAATATTATAGGTGTACTTGGCACACAAATTACATTAGAACACATTATATTAAATTATAATGTTATATAAATTAATATTATTTCATACTAATGTCAAAAATTAAATTAATATTATTTAAACTTATTAATATTTTAGATTTTGTTATTAATTTTTGAAATTAAGTATTAAATAATTAATTTTTACTTTTAAAAAATGACTTAATAATCAATCAACCATCCAATTCAGTGTACATTGATTATTTTACAAATAAAACGATGCGATTTACTTGAACGTTGTTCACGGGGGCGTGGACCGAAAGGTAATGGGAAATAGGAAAGAAAAGCACTGGTTTAATGATAGATTTGGTAGTTGACCTTGACCGACGGTCGTTATCAGCTAGTCGCATCCAAAGTTATTTTCACTTTTCACCTTTTCCAATCGGAATCGCCTTTTCTTTTTTTTTTTTCCAATTTTAATTATACAAAACATGGTTTAAAAAAAATTATAATAATAGTACATTGGCTCTTGTTATTTTAGATGATAAGATAATAAACCTAAAATATATTTGTCAGGTATTTTTTATTTCTTATAAATTTTAATATTTTTATCTTATATTGTTTACAGACAGTGTCAGAAATTATTTTTAAGAGAGGCTAAGTTTAAACAATAATTTAATTTAATTAAATAATCAATAAATAATATATATTAGAATAAAAATTCATTAAAATATTTAATTCAATACACTTATAATTTTAATCAATAAAATTTTATATGTTGAAAATATTAAAGAATAATTTCATTATCAATACTACAAAATATATCTTTTATATATATATACAACAAGACTATCATTTAACTATTGGTCTCCCATTCGATTTTGCAAACAATTTTTTACAAAATTCATAATTGAAAATGTCATTTATACCATATACAAGGCAACTAATAAAATCAATGTTAATATCACCAATAAATAAAATTATTCTTAATCTTTACTATTTTTCTTATTAACTCACTCATCTTTTTCAATTCTAAAAATCTATTGTAAGAACCCATATCTATAAAAGTATTTAGTTAAATTTGAAGTTGCATAAGATCCATCAGAGAAAAATCATTTGGATAAAACTCAGTAAAGTGCAGTAATTTTTATTTATTAAAAGCTGCAAATGAATCATTGGAGTATAAACATGCCAAATCAAGAAGCAACTCAGTATTAGTCTCATTAAAATGATTGTTTAAATCTTAAAGTTACATGTCCAAAATTACATAAAATTATTTAACATGAAAACAATGCATATTTTTGATATTTTAAGCCTTGTGTTGTGATATCACTTGAGTTCGAAACAAATCATTCATATTAAGAGTATCAATATCACACTTTACACAATAAGAAGTTTTTATAAAATAAAGAACCTTATTCCTTCTCACTCATTTTTAACAAAGTTTATCTTGTACACTCTAATTAATTTTATGGTATCCACAATGTTTTGTTTATATATATATATATATATATATATATATATATATATATATATAATACTTGTGATAATTCATGTGTAAATCTAAGTATTTTTTTTCCATTAACAATAAGCTAAACAAAAAAATCAAATAATTGCATGCAGTTCAATAAAATGATCGGATTAGGGATTTGATTTCAGTGAAATTTTTTCAAAATGCATCATAAAATTATTGGTATTTTATTTATTTTTAAAATTTAGCTAGGACTTTATTGTAAATTCATTAAAAATATAAAATTTAAATTAATTTATTTTAAAGATTGAAGTCCCTGCTCGTTCTCAAGTAGTGGCGCTGCTATCTACCGTCATTAAATTTTTATCAAATAATTATTGTTTATTTATAATTATTATCTTGTTACGTAAGGTAACAAAATGCATTACATTACATGCAGGCTCAGCCTCCCCCAGCCCCCTCCTTACACCAACCTCGTTATTGACACGGGCGTTCACTTCACATTCGCTTCGCATGAGAAAAATGAAAAAAATTGATAAATTTTTTTAATATAAATAAGGTGTTATTCAAGATTATAACTCATATTATATAAAATTAATTAATATTTATAAATTAAATTATAATTATAATTAATTTATATGAGACACAGTTCAAATTTAGATCATCACTAATATTCGAAGAATATTTACTTTTTACACTTAAATAAAAAAATAAATAACTTAAAAAAAATTATCTTCATAATATATCTGTAAAAATTCAAATTACTGCACTCCAAACAGCAGCCTAACCTTGGCCTCGTGGCTGATAACTTTCTATTTAAGTCTCGAGTAATAATATAAAGCTTATTTCAACACGAAATACAAAAGACGCTTGTTAAATTCGGTGTGTTATTTACCACGAAGCAAAAATGGCCTATTTGTGAAATCATTCACATTAAGCGAATCACATGTCACCAAGTCATATTAATTCCTCTGCTTAGACACTGACACGCGCCCACTGTGAGGAAGACAAAACAAAATGGTCTGCTTTGCTTTCCATCTCATTTGCCTTGCCGTCCATTCCAATTCAATACCCAATTTTGATTGGTCTTTCATCAGTGGCCTTCTGATTGATCCTTCTCATCTCCTTCGGTGGAAATTCACCCGGATTTCCAACATAACTGAGAGTTCATATAAAAAATTTTGACCCAAAAAAAAATAATAATAAAATAAAATAAACTCGAGTGTGATTTATTTATATTATAATTTTTATATGCGTAGCATATTCTATAATCTTCCTCACGATAAATTATTGACGCAAGTTTGTCTTCCCGTTTATATTTATAAATTAAATATAAATAAAATAATTTTACTAAATACAAATTAAATAAATTTTAAAGTTGGCAACATTGGATCGATTCTAAAAATTGAAAAAAAAAAAGGAAGAAATGAAAGGCAAGATTAATAATGTAGTATGAAAAACGTGTTGGTCAACCTGTTTAGATTGCCATTTTCTAGTTATTGGTCAATTCGTTTGGTCTCTACTATAATTTCCTAAGCATTGTACATTTAAAAAAAGGGGAAAAAAGAAGACCTATAATTTCCGAATAGAGGAACGTCAAAACAAATCATCTCTGCTTCTCTATTAATCAGAACTCAAAAGCTTTCTCTATTGAAATCTGATAGTGAGAGATGGAGAAAGCTCTTCACAGACAGAAAATTCTGCTTCAACATCTTCAACCTTCTTCGTCTCAAACCAATGACTCTCCAGCTGTTTCTGTAAGTTCGCCTCAATCTTAATTTTTTTTATAAAAATTTATTACTCTTTTTATTTATTTAATGTCATTCTGTGTTTTTTATTTTTTATTTTTTTAATTGTTATCAACAAAGGCTTCGATATGTTCGGCTGGTGAAAGTGCAGGGTACCATAGGAAGCCAGCTTTTGACGATGATGTCGTAATTGTAGCGTAAGTTAATTGTTGAAATTTTAAGGAAAAATCTTGTAGCTTCATTCAACTTGTTAATCATGTTATTTACGTACAACTAATAGATGAACTATTCCAAACAGTGCATGCCGTACTGCTATTTGCAAGGCAAAACGCGGAGGCTTCAAGGACACTCTTGCCGATGATCTACTTGCACCTGTTCTGAAGGTTTGATGCCTCTTAATCTAATTTTCATTTGGATGTATTGCTGCTACAATTTTGGTTACGGTTACAAACTGACGTGGCCCCACATCTATTTGTAATTGTTGCACAAAGGGTTCGTGGCTCTAACATCACTCTTTTTGTTAATATTATTACCGGAGCTACAATATTTGGTCCTTACTATTCTCAGTGCAGGCAGTGATAGAGAAGACGAGGATGGATCCCAGTGAAGTAGGGGATATAGTTGTTGGCACAGTCTTGGCACCTGGCTCAATAAGAGCCACGGAGTGTAGGATGGCAGCGTTCTATGCTGGTTTCCCTGGTATGTTTTCCCTAATCATTCTTCTTCGTGCATTCTCTACGGTTCTCTTGTTAACTGTGGGTATGCACCCAATATGGAAATAAATTAGTTAAAGTCTCATTCAAAATGATTATTCAATTTGGTCTTGTTGAATGGAGTCATTGGAAAAATTGCGATGCTGACTCTAGATCTTGAAAATGAACACTTCTAAAATATGATGTGAAGAAAAGGACATGATAGTTTCATTTGTTTTCATTGACTGCAGATCCCTCTTCAAGCTCTTTCTAGATCTTTGCCTCATGATATATCTGTTTTCACCAGAAACGGTGCCCCTCAGAACTGTCAACAGGCAGTGTTCATCTGGTTTGCAGGCAGTTGCTGATGTTGCTACAGCTATAAAAGCAGGATTGTATGACATCGGTAAGTGCAATTCTGATTTTTTATTTTTTTTACTTCATTACTTTTCCTTTTACTTTATTACTTTTCTTTTGTCTTACTCTTTATTCCTTACAATGCAGGTATTGCTGCTGGATTGGAGTGCATGACTGTGAATTCTATTGGCAGTGCTAGACAAGTTAACCCAAAAGTATATTCAACCTCTACCGGCTGGGAGACTGTTTTTTTCTGTGCATTAGTACCTTCAATTAAATTTATGATGTTGACAGGTGGAGATCTTTACTCAAGCTCGGGACTGTCTTCTTCCTATGGGCATCACTTCTGAAAATGTTGCAGAGAGATTTGGTGTGACACGGCAAGAGCAAGACCTGGCTGCTGTAAGTCTATAGATCTTTTAATGCAATATTGTCTGTCGATGCAAACATAATATGTATTTGCTAAATACCTTAGATTTGTGAGAATAGGTTGAATCTCATAGACGTGCTGCCGCTGCAACTGCATCTGGCAAGTTTAAAGATGAAATTATTCCAGTTAATACCAAGGTAAATTATGCGTTGGATTTTCTTGCACATTATTTTTTGAAGTTTTCCGTATAACTAAATATATTCTATTAAGATTGTGGACCCAAAAACTGGAGTGGAGAAGCCTGTCACAATCTCTGTGGATGATGGAATTCGACCAAACACAAGCATTGCAGATCTGGCTAAGCTGAAGCCTGCATTTAAAAAGGATGGGACGACAACTGCTGGTATTTAAAATAATGTCACTTGTGAAATTTTTGACATGATTTTGATCAGTAGATTCATGTATATTTTGAATTGAAATGTATCTGTAAATTATATCCTAGGGAATGCTAGCCAGGTCAGTGATGGAGCCGGAGCAGTTCTTCTTATGAAGAGGAGTTTGGCCATGCAGAAGGGTCTTCCGGTTCTTGGTGTGTTCAGGTAAGATGAACTAGTTATGTAATCGGGATTGATAGATAAATACAGAATATGAAGGCCACTTGTCTAGGAATTTAGATAAATACAGAATATAACTGATAATATGCACACATGAAACTTTTAGATAAAAATTTTTCTTTTTAAGTGGAGATATCAAAGCTCACATTCTTGCACCTAACAATGCCATGTGCTACCCTTGCAGGAGTTTTGCTGCTGTTGGTGTAGATCCTGCTGTCATGGGCATAGGCCCAGCTGTTGCAATACCTGCTGCAGTAAAGTCTGCAGGTCTTGAGCTTGATGATATTAATTTGTTTGAGATAAATGAGGTATTGGTTCCTGTAATTGCTGCAATGATAATGGTAAAACTAATTAGAGGTCAAAACCTTTAAGCAATTTGTTATGTGTTCAGGCATTTGCATCCCAGTTTGTTTATTGTATTAAGAAACTGGAGCTTGATCCCAAAAAAGTCAATGTTAATGGAGGTGCAGTGGCTCTTGGGCATCCTCTGGGTGCTACAGGTACTTACCATTTAGTTTTGAGTTTACAACATGTTTCACAGAAAACCCACAATTTTCCGTTTAAAAGCTACCCTGTATGTCTTATCATTATTGGCACTTGCAAATAGAGATCAGAAAAAGATAACACAGACTTTGTATAAATATTACATGTAATAATGTGTTATTTACAGTTTGGGAGCATTGCATCTGCAGAAATATATTTTGACATTTTTCTAACTTTTGAGAAGCTCCGTTAATTGTGAATAGCAGAGACTTAAAATTTTGGTTTGCCACTAATTTAAGATGGTGCTTTTTTTTTTTTTTTTTTTTTTTTTTGTACTAGGTGCACGCTGTGTTGCAACTCTATTAAATGAGATGAAGCGTCGTGGCAAAGACTGTCGATTTGGAGTGATCTCCATGTGCATAGGTCTCTCTCTCTCTCTCTCTCTCCATATATATATATATGTAACTATCTGATATGAAGATGCACGATAGCTAATATGGATGTGACAAATTATAATGTGAAACCAAGGTAGGAACAGGTAAAGCTAGTATAAAATAGATGAGCTAATATTTGGACAATATGTCAAGAGTTTGGTTGATGGCTAGTAGGAACCCACCCTCTTTTTTGGCTCTGCTATATCAAACATAAGATGCATACTTGAGCCTGCCTGATTGGGTTTACTAGAGAGGAGGACCCACCTTAATGTCAGGACAAGTTTCACCATGTATATTATGTTATTGATGGACAACTCTCCTTTGCCTATGTTCATTTGTTTAACAACAACTTCAGCACAAAAAATACATTGATCCATTCCTGGACTAGGTATCCATTTGAAGCATTATTAAAATTTTACCCCATCAAGTTTCAATATTAATCCTTCAACTATTTTTCATCTCATATGGTCATTTTGACTTAAAATATGCTGGATGTTGAGGTACATTCCTTGTACATAAAGTTAACCCAATTATCCCTTTCGTGACTAATGAAATGCATTTAGTCTGATGGCAGGGACTTAAGTGCCTGGTTTTCAAATGTGTAGAAACACTCTGAAACCAGGAATATCCAGAACCTGGATAAAATTCACATTTTTTCTCTTCCTGCCCTATCTTTCTTCTTGATGACAAGCCATCCAAATGCTTATTCTCATTGCAGGCTCAGGCATGGGGGCTGCAGCAGTTTTCGAGAGAGGAGATTGTGTGGATGAACTATGCAATGCACGTATGGTTCCAACTCACACCCACTTGTCAAAGGATGCAAAGTAGATCCATTTGTTTGCATCTCAGTCTCTCACTATTTTATGTAAGAATGGATTGATTGAATTTCAAAATTAGTTGATGATGGGTATTATGGGTATTAATAGAAACATAATAAAGCTATTGCTAAGTTTCAAACAATCTGTTTTCAGATCCAATGTTAGATTTGAGTTACATTTACTGTGCAATTTTGGGTGTAATTGGACTTCCTAATTTTTCTATAGTAAAAGAAAGTAGGAAACTACAATCATAGTTATCATCCATTCGTGATATCCACTCACATATTTTAACTTTGTCAAAACCACAGGACTTTGCTTTGTTTAAAATGAAACAGCTTCCTGAGATCAAATCTTGAAAAGTGCATGTAAAAGAGTGGAACCAAATGAAACTCTATATCTTAAACAGTTAAACACCGTTTACAAGATATGGATAGTATACTAATCTTGTTTCCACTCGAGCAATCAAGTTATTTGTGATAAAGAAATTCTCCGATGTTGATATTTTAAGTGTTAAAATGAACCTAGGAGGTGGATGGAGTCCCCAATCCTTCCCATTCTACACATCCTTGTACAACAGCTGATATTTTGGTATTCGCTCTGGGGGCAGGGGGCAATTCACGATAAGCTTGCCTTTCATGGCGCCTCTATATATTGCCTGCACAGATGGGAAGCGTCAGTAAGCCTGCACAAAGAGTTGATAGTTTATCAATTCAGCACATACAGAAACCTAAACATGAAAAGGTTACAATTTTCTGGTTGATAGACAAGAATGTTACCAAAACCTAATTTTATGCCAAAACTTGCTTACTTCAGTATCAAAGTTTGGGAAACTACTCCTCATGTTCGTGTATAATATACAATTTTATGCCAAAACAGTTACAGCAACTGTTTCACTACTATGAAGTTTTTTTAACTTTTTGCTTTTTGGCAAGTTACTGGCTGGTCATCCACGAAAAGCAAGAGTTTTAAATGACAACCCAGAAACAAGAGACAATATTCTTTAAAGCAAATATGAGTCGAGCACCAAGAAATTTAAAGGGATTATTATTACTTTACCACCTAGCTTTTTTTGATATATCATTTTACCACCAAAATAGACTTCTACAATAAATTCTATTAAAATTTCTATTATTTTTAATGATTTGACGGTAAAATGATAAAAATTGAAACATTATGTGGAAAAAAGTAATTGCAGAAAACTTTCATGCTAATTAATATGTCAGCAAAAGTTATGTTGTAAAATAATGATATCCCAAATTTAAATTTTGAAAATATCCTTTTAGCCTCAAAAGTGTGTCCAAACAATCCCTTCCTGCCCACCAAAACAGGCTTCCAGAACAGGGCATTCCTTTTAGTAATATGGTTGAAGGGCCTGAACTGGTGGACCCACCAAAGGACTTACATGTCATCACTTATATGTGAAGTGCACAACCTCTATGTTTACAATGGTATTATTGTCAAAATTGAAATCTCAAACATGGAACTCCTAGAACCGCAAACACTAAATTTTACAAAGGAAATTAGGATAGAAACATTCTTCGAAGGCAGTGCAAGAGCTAGGTAAGAGAAAGTACTCCTCCATGACACAATGTGTCATCAAATCATCCAAAGCTTATTATCCTTATCAGTGAGTTAAAAAATATGTGGCCTACAAGTTATGCCGTCGAAAACATCTTTGCATGCAATGACCAAGCAGGTGTTGTATGCGTCAGTTAAGGGGGGAAAAAAAAAAAAGAAAGAAAATCTGCTGTGCAATCTCCAGATTAATATAGAAGTAATCAGGCAACCATTAATGATATCCACAGAGCCAGGGTCAACAACCTGAATTCATGGCATATTCCAGTCTAATAGATTAGTTGGGAACAAAAGATAGCATACCTCTACAACATCAATGAAGTCTTGTTTTCTATGGAATGCACCCACCCATTTAGTGTGATCAGCAGTCCTGTGTTAAGAAAAAAGAATCCTAAATTGTGAATAGTAGTAATCAAAAACAGAGTCGGATCAGCAAAAATTTTAGAAACATGCATGGAAGAATCTTAACTCGATTGCAATAACTTTGTGAGTATTATGCTGAAAATTAGGTCTTACTCTCATTTATGTACAATTAAATGTGATTTTGATAACGAAAAGCTGTAATCAGCTTATAACAAATTGCAATTACAAATTTACTTTCAACATTTCACATGCAATGTTATGTATATAAATTCAATGCTGTAATTTGTAATTGACGAAAAAAATCGTTCCTCTGACATGCAAATTGAAGCAAAGGGAATATGAATGAAGAAAGCATACGGACCCAGAATCCATCTTCATATGATGAGCATTGAAGAAGAAAACAGTTGATGGAATCAAAGTAATGTCGAAGTACTTCACATAAACCTGAACATCCTCGGAATCAATGTCCACCACTGCCACATTGGCAAACTTTGAAACATCACGTGATGATTTTGCAAGCTGCAAGTAATAATAATAATTTTATTACTAATTGAATGAACAATACTATTCGAAAAAGAAAAAAAGTGAATATAGAAGAGAGGAAAAGAGATAATACGATGTCGTCAAGCTGGAGACAGAGGGCGTCCGTGGCGCGACCGAAGCGGAGGACGAGAACCTTATCGATTGTGTCTCTAATAATTGTGTCTATTTCTTTCTTCTTCGTTAGGGTTGTTAGCAGGTAACTCATTTTCCCTCTCCCTAATTAAGAATATGTATAAAATAAATAAACAAAAAAAAGCTTAAACTTGTTCGTACATTACACAAAATTTTCAATTGCTAAAGTGAATAAATAAATAATTATTAATCGGAAATCGTTACCTAACGAACGGTTGCGAAATACTTAATACTTCGTAAAGGAAAGCCATTTACCTGATCGGAATTTTGCCGGGAACAGGGAGATTGATTGCCTTCGATTCGACTCTTACTCTTCTCGTCGAGAGCGTTTTAATCGAAATACATAATATATTTAAAATGATTAGAATTTTGGCGTGGCAACTGCCAACTGGACGTGGCTAGGCAGGCGAGCCGACGTCGTGCTCGTCAGCTCTTGCGTTGGTCAAAACGATGCATTGTTGCATGTTCTCATTCTTTCCCATTCATCTCAACATTTTCATTTACCCAGTTTGTTACAATACACCCATCAGTCGTCAATGTCGTGTCATTAAAAAAATTTGTATGCTGAAAAAAGAAAAAAATTCTTACTGAGCTACATTTTCAAGTTATTTACAATTTGTATAAAAAATAATAAGTCCTCTCATTTCCGCTCACGTTACTATTTTTTACATTAATTTATAAAAATTATAAATTAGTTGGAGAATAACTTAACAAAACCCCAAAAAAAAAAAAAATGAAATTTATTTCATACAACGAGTGAATTATAACCGAAAGCCAAAACCGTCTTTCTACTCCATTGCGAACGAACGAGTAACGACAGGCCTCTAATACTCGTGTGGAGTGGCTTGCATTGAAAAATTGAGATTTGATATTTTGGATTAAAATTAAGGATTACTAGGGAGAGGAGTGAGTCGAAATTTCGACTTCATGGAGAAATGTCATCACTTATAAGAAAGTATGAACAATCATCATCTCACAGTCCATACGACTATTATGTGTAAATTCAAATAGTTTAAACCCATATCTTTGCATCATGGCAAATATTAGATCAATCAGCTTGGGTAACAATGGAGAATATAATATGATTCACATCATCACCTCTTTGTGGGTCATCCAAAAACTATTACCTACAGCAGTATCACTCTTATTCTACTCTGATGGAGTGAAGCAAGTGAACCAGTCTACTAATTTAATTTAGTTATACTCAGAATTTCATTGGCAGCAACAAAAACAGTTATACATTTCCACACGAGTGAATATTAAAACCATCTTCTACATAGCATTTTCAGTTAGGTGAAACATAAATCCATATTATCATTCAATACTCCATCCGAGAAGTATGTCATCTATAGAATCTTAAAAGTGAAAATGGTGATTATAAAACAGTTCTCGGTGGACTAGACCTCGTAAAAACTGAGGTAGAGTCAACACTCTTATTCTGGATCAGGCGAGCCACCAGGAACAAGCTGCATTGCAAACAAATTGTCGATAAGAATTTAATTAGCAAAATGAAAGTTGTTTTCCGCAAGTCAATCTACCTATGGCATGCTTTTCTGCTGGCCTGGAGCCTTTTCTTTTCATAATTGACAAATTAGACGACAACCCACTTGAGGATAGCAAAAAGTAACCCCAGGCTTTAAGACTAAAATATATTGTGAGACAGATACCTTGCAAAGAGGATACATGTTATAAAGCTAAAACACATGCCATAATCATAAGGTGTAATTCGTAAGGAATACTCACTATAGCAATGTTGTTTCCATTGAGCAAAATCTGATCAAGCTTTGTAATCCGTCTACCTTCTGCAGTGATTTCACTGTGACACATATCGAAGCAAAAAACAGAACAAAATTAGATACAAGACCATTAACCTTTGAAATAAAAGAGATTATATAACAAGGACAAATAAATACACGCGAATGTCCATGCTAATTCAGTACACTGCTGTATGATAAGGGTAAGAGTTCTGGTTTTCTAATTTCATATAAATACAAAGCATCATATTATTTTAAACAAAACATCAACACAAATAGAAAAGTTTTGAGGAGCTGCTAAGCAGCAATCTGAGACAGTAATTACTTCAACTCGTGTTGCATTGCTCTTTTCAATACTTTTCATGATTAATAAAACATATATCTGCTTTATTCACCAGACAAATAGTTTTTTTTCTGACCGCTAAAAATGGCAAAACGAACCCCAATCTCAGGCAGGTATAAATTCCTATAGTTCTCAACGAGTGAAAGTAGAGGAATTCAAATAATGAAAAGCTAATTTCCATTGTAGAAGAGCATAAGGGTTCCAAGATAAAGAAAAAACAGCACACCAGAAACACACAATGAGTATTATGTATCCTCATTGATGTCATTCAACAATTGAGTGCGACTTAGGCTAGGAAGAATACCTCGGAGCTTGCTTCCCTCAGCTACAGAAGTTTTTCAGTGTATGGTTCTTAGCATTTACATTGATCATTTAAGATTTTTTTTTTTTTAAAGCAAATTTGCAAGTCCAGCACCTTTAATCCATTAGATGGTGCTTATGCAGTCACCGTTTCCAACAACTTTTTAGATTCTCATTAGATGGTGCTTAAGCTGCCAGTGATACCCTGATAGCTGTTCAATCAAGTTTAACAAGAAAATGTCATTTATTGTGGGCAGACAACTGCCATGAATCAGAACAAACAAAGAAAGTCAAGAAAAAGCAATTACCTAAACCCCCAAAGAACTGGAAAGCAAAAGATTTAGTGAATACTTGCTAACAGATGCACTGACACATCTTGTCAACTTCCATGAAAATTTTTACTCCAAAATTTCCCCAAAACTGTACTTCTCCACAAGCCAGAATGACGATGACATCTATCATACGATCCCAACTTAGAGAATCTTCCTTGACAGAGGCCACCCTTAAAATGTGCCATATCAAAGAGAGGATTCAGATTAATAAGGTGCCATCACCATAAAAACAATTAAGTGATTATACTGGCGTCCTACATAAAATGCATGTGTGAAAAGAAACCAACTTGATAATTGACATTTGGCTTCAGAGATTTCCTTTGAATAATTTACCATCTTCTCACATAAAAAATTTAAATTCGGCATATAAGATTTCCCACTAATCAACTGATAACTTGCAAGATAACTAATCATTGACTATACAAGAAAACCTCACCCTTTCTCACAATCCGAGATAAATACACATGTACTTCCACAAAAGAGGGAGAGAACTTCCCACACACATGTAATCATCCCTTGGCTTGCAAAACTGCCTCTATGCTATTCTGAAAGAGACCTCTGTTCCTAAAAGAAAAAGAGAACCGACTGGCATCCTTGAAAGCAAATCCTACCACACTTGCCATTTCAAAATAGACCATGACAAGAATCACCGGAAATCTTTCTCATTCATTTCAACATCCCAAATCAACACATAACTCTTTCACAGTCTAAAAGGCCAATCACAAGTTAGCCCCTTTCTAGAGCAGACAAACAAATTTTACTAAAAAAAGACCAAATCGCCCATGTAGTACAAATAAAGTAGGTCAAACAAGTATAGTTGCACACATTTCACTTGTTAAATACTGCATTCACTTACTTCGACTCAAAACTACATGAAGTTGAAAAAAAGATGCCTTAAAACCCTAAAACAAACAAACTGAATAAACACTTAAAAGAAAGGCATAAACAAACGACCAGAACCAGTGTGATACAAAAAACGTAAAACCCTAATACAGAGAAATTAGAAAGTTAAGAGAAACTTTACTATTCAGTGACGTCTTCAAGGACCATGTTGACGTAAACGTCAAATCCCTTAAGAGTGCCAACAAGCTCCTTGTCTCCTTTCATTATCACCCAAATTTTGGACCCTATGCATCTGTCTATAAGCTCTGCACCACCCATGAATTAATCAAAGAATTTTCCATTTTGATTTTCTTGATAAACTAAAATAACGAGACGAAACAGAGACCGTGCTACCTGATGGGAGTAGCTGCGAAGGATTCTGAGCCATGCTGTGTGTAAGCGAGAGCGATTGCAGGACTTTTGGTTTTGCTTTTGCCTTCCCTCTGATGGTGAAGTTCAAGCGCCTTTGTGAAATTGTCGAGGCGCTGTGATTTTTAAAATCAATTCTTTTATTTTGGGGTGTGATAACTTTGGTTCATAAATGCTGTGAATAGAAAAGGCTGTGAGCATCTCACATGGTAAATTTTGAGGAGTGCTTTGTATTATCAATTAATCTTGCAAAGCAATCGAATTTTAATTACATCTAATGGTACAGATCGTAATCAATGAATTCCCCACATTAATTACTATTTTTCTTTTAATTTTAAAAATTTTATAGTGTGAAATATAGTTTGGATTTAAATTTTTTATTTGTGATAATTAGATTAAGATTTTTATTCAAAAGATTGCTAATAAAAAAGATTGTTATGTTATAAATTTTATTATGAATAATAATGTTAAGAATTTTAATATTTAATTTTTTATTTAGATAAATTTTAAAATATATTAGAGATATTATATCAGTAATATAATAAATAAATACAGCTATGACATATATAAATTTATTTTAAAAAATTATTATGTAAATAATAATTATATTAAATTTAATTACACATATTATATATATATATATATATATATATATATATATATATATATATATATATATTAATTATATTACCTTTCGATATTTTAAAATTTTTCTTTTACTTGAACTTTGATATCATATATTATTCATATATTAGATAATAAATTTCATATCTTATAAAATTATTTAATTATTATTTTATAAATAAATATTATATTAATTAAAATTTAAATTAAAACTTAAATATAAAAATATCTAATATTACTCAATTATGAAATATTATTCTAGTTCAGCACACTGACTTTTACGTATAATCAATAAAATATGTATCTTTTTATTTTTGAGAAAATAAAATAGCTGCAATGTTTTCCCAAAATAATCATAATTCCCACTACCCTTTCCATAATAATCTGACACGTATATTAGCAGGTGCAGATTCATGCCTTCCACCAAGTCCCAACCACCATAGACCTAAGTATAAATCTTAAGGATCACCTAACTAATCATTCAATTAATCGAAGAGGGTTTCATTTCTATATTTCTTCATACGTGGGCCATTACTCATGTGTCATTTTTTTCTGGAAAAAAAAAAAAAAATCCCATTAAAAGATTTCGTAGTTCTTTTACGTGTAACTAAAAGCACACCCAAAACCTCCATAGAATAGGAAAAACGCAAAACGAATATATATGTTATATACTTTATTATTTTTATTTTATTATATGCATATTTAATTATTATAAATTTTTTACATATTATTTAAATCACTTTTATTTTTAAATATGTATCAATCAATTACTTTCATATTAAAAAATAATTATTTTACTCCTAAATAAATTAAAAAACTTTTTATTATATACAATTTTAGAAAATAAAAAATAATAATTACAAGAATACCCTTAAATTCAATAAAATAAATTAATCTCAAAATTCAATATGTGAATTTATTATAATTTTATTTAAAGTTTATCATATTATTTTTTATAATTATAATTTCATTTAATTCGTAAATAGAATAGAAGTTTTTAATTTTAACTATAAAAAAATTTATAATAATTATAAGTAGTTTTTATCTTCATGTTAATTTTTGTAAACTTCTATATACTTAACTTAATTACAATAATTAAATGAAATTATAATTATAAAAAATTAAAATGATAATTTTTAAATAAAATTATAATTACAATAAATTAACATATTAGATTTCGGTATTTATTTATTTTATTAAATTTAAAGATATTTTAGTAATTATATTTTTTTTATTTTTAAAATTTTATAAAATAAAATAATTTTTTTAATTTATTTAAGATTAAAATGATTATTTTTTTTGGAATCAAAATAACTAGTGATATAAGTTTACAAATAAAGATAATTTAAAAAATATATTAAAATTTTATAGTGAATAAATGTATATATAATAAAATGAAGGTTGTTCGGATATATATTTTTTTTGAAAAATAATAATAATAATAATAATAATAAGTGCACTAGCCACGTCAAACGAACCGCAGCCGCACCGATGCGTGCCACGTGTAAGAAATCGACCGACACACCACCTTCCCTTAGCAGCAACGAGCCAAAGAAGCCTGTTTGCAATAGTAACCGATGAAAATTCCCCGGGCTTATCTTGACCTTCCTTATCAATTTCCATTTCTCGTCCTTGCACCTATAAATAAATTTATAAATAATTATTTAATTAATTTATTTATAAAACTAAACTATATAAATAACCAAACCAAAACCTCCCGATTCGCACAATCGCTATATCTTAAGCAAGCCCGTTACGCAACCTTCATAGAGATCAAAGCATCTCGAATATTTCAGACGAATTGGAACTCAAATCTGTTCTGTAATTCCTTTTTACCTTAATTATTTTTCTTTTAATTTGTTCGATTCGATTTCGCTGCTATTGATTACCTGTAAATTGTTATGCTTATTAGTTCTTATTGTTATTGGCGGTTTTTGGATGATCCGATTCTGATTACAAGTTAAGGATGTTGAATGTTTACTCGAAAATGATACAATTTTGGAATTAGTATATTATTGGCTCATATATTGCCCCGATTATTCATTTATTTGTCATATTATGTTTGTTTTGCAAAAGCTGTATGATTGTTGATTGATAGATGGATGTGTTTTTGGTGTAGGGTTCATGTTATAATTGTTATGACTGTTCATTGATCGATTTAGACGATTACTTGATGATAGATAAGTTTCCCATGTATCAAGAATTTGTTGATTGATTGAAATGATTAGCAAAATATAGTATTTTGAACTCCGTGCTTATCTAAACTGATTGGTGCTTATAGACTTTTGTTATTTGATTAACTGATTACAATTGTTAAGTTGCATTTATTTCTTTAAATTTAGTTTAAGTAGTTGGTGCTCTTGTAAAGGTTTTGTTCTGTTATTTGATGACTTCAATTTTTGACATGAAATGTTTATATTCACAATTACTTTTTTTTGTGGTATAATTGCAGGTTTAAACATTCATCAAGACCTAGTGGCTCAAGGCTTAGCTGTTAATTATTTATTCAAAAGCTTTTTATCTTCAGATTTGTAGAACTGTTTATTTCTAAATTATTTTTACATGCTTTGGAGCAGTGCTCGAGTGTTTTTGCTGTGATACAAAGTTAATAAAAGATTTAATTGTTTCAAGTTTTCCAACTGGTACGTAGAGGTTCAGAAGATTGCAGTAGGAAATCAGTTTAGAGTGTTTGCGGTAAGTGTATGTGAAGTTAACCGACATACATAGCATTCTTATCATTGATTTATGTGTACAGCATTTCAAATCTTATGAGTTATCTTATGATTTTACTGAGGAAGTGCCATGTCAATTTACAATCTGTCATATATATATATTTTTTTTATAAGAAACTGTAACATGTTGAGGTTGTTTATTGCATGGCTTGTATTTATGTTTGTATTGCATTTATATGTTTGCTCTATTCTACATGTAGTTTCATTTATTTTGACCTTATACGCTGAAGTTTCATTGAAAGATTGTACCAGACTACTACTATTAGAATAGATGGGTTTATGTGATTGCTTAGTGGTTTTATGAGTTTGTCAGGATTGGCTTTGAGGAAGGAAGGACTGGCCAGATAATAATTCAGTGTGGGTTGTGGGGCTTGCTTACCTTTCGACTGGCAGCTTGTATGCACACTTCTGGAACTATTAAACTGTTGTGAAACAACCTACACATACACACACACATATATATGGGATGGGTTTAGTCTCACTGAATACTATTTAAAGGCTTTTTTATTTGATGGGCTTAATTTATTTGTGGAATTCCACTAATCTTTAGAACTTGATAATATAGAGGAAAAGAAAACAGAGACGTGATTATTCTAATAAGTAATAACAATCTAATAAAACAATCCTAAAAAGAATTCAAGAAAGATTTGGATCAGAGGTACTGAGAAATTGATAACACAATCCATTATGTTGCGTACTAGTTGGCCCCAAATGTATTAGGTTGTGGTTTGAAAATAAAACGTGAGGGAAGGAAAATCTGTAATGCCTGGAGGGTATGCCTGAGTTGGTGCCCAAGCAGGCACAGGCCAAAACAAATTTGATTTGGCTTGTACCAGTTCGGGCACTAATTTGGGCAAATCCTTTGGGCATTGTAGCACTGCTACTGAAATAGTGCTGGTACTTTGTGGTTGCTATACTGTTTGTGATTCGTTGATGATTTTAGGAAAGTTGTTTAGATACTTCATGTTATAGTTGATTGTTGGTATCAGTGTCGTTTAAGCCCTATTTTCACTGGGTATGTTCCTTTTCGTAATGCAAATGCAAATTTTTATTTCATCCCTTTAATGCCAAAACCACGACGATAACATTAACATACAAAAGAAAACCAGCATAGTTGCACACAAACTATTAATCTTCTTATTTCTCATCATTTGAAGAAATACTCCCAGGTCTCTTTCCCTTCCATAACTAGTGAGTTTTGAAATACCTTTGACTGCAACATTGAGGTCATCTTGTTTATTATCATTTCATCTGAAATTAGGTAGAACTAGTTCAGGATCATGTGATTAAATATATCTAAGTTAGCTTAATGGTGCAGTAAATAATGAACTTATAATCAAAATAATTAATATTAAATTGCAGGATTCCCAATTTTATATTTGTTATTTGATTGATTTACTTTATATGTTTCTTTTCTCCAATTCAGTGACTTGTGTTTTACCTTTTCCACGCATATCTTATGGGTAAGTGACTGATTAACTGCATTTAATTCAATCATACTTGCAACAATGGTATTGTTAAATTTGTTGTACGCTTGCAAGTTTGTGTCAAGGATCTACAGTATTTTGGTTGATCTATTTTATGTATGAACTATGTTCTAGTGGCTTTGGTGTTCTGATAAATTCAATATGTTTAGTAGTTTACGACAGTGCATGCAAGATGGCTGGTGTGAAAAGAAGAATGTTTACTGATTCAGATATTCATGCTCTTCACAAAGAGTTGGATGAGATCTCATGCCCCATCTGCATGGACCATCCGCATAATGCTGTTCTCCTCCTCTGCAGCTCGCATGATAAGGGTTGCAGATCTTATATTTGTGATACAAGTTACCGGCATTCAAATTGCTTGGACCGGTATAAGAAATTAAGGACCAGTTCTAGGAACAATACAACTTTATCCCATTCTTCACCTTTACACCCTCAAAATGCTAGTAATGCTTCTGATATGAACTCTTCTGATATGAACTTGGCTTTGAGAACTGACTTTGTTGAAAGTAATGACAATCTCAATCTGAATGGAAGCAATGCTTTATCTGATGGATTGCCAGAAGGACCAGGGGAGAATAATATTCAACAGGCAGATAGGCAGTTAGAAAGGGAAGGAGAAGGCAATTTGAATCCAGAAGAAGGGGACTCTCAGGCCTTTCATGAACGGAATGAACTTGAAGAGTTAGAGGTAGACAACTCATTTGAATCAAGCCTGAGTTTGAAATGCCCCATGTGCCGTGGAGCAATACTAGGCTGGGAGGTTGTAGAAGAGGCCAGAAAATATCTTAACCTGAAAAGGAGAACTTGTTCCAGGGAGTCATGCTCCTTTGTTGGTAATTACCAGGAATTGCGTCGACATGCCAGGAGGGTTCACCCAACAACTAGACCCTCTGACATTGACCCATCCAGAGAACGAGCCTGGCGACGCCTCGAGCACCAAAGGGAGTATAGTGATATTGTTAGCACTATTCGTTCATCTATGCCAGGTGCTGTTGTAGTGGGCGACTATGTTATTGAGAATGGTGATAGGTTCTCTGCTGGAAGAGAAAGTGGCAGTGGTGAAGTTAATGCACCATGGTGGACTACTTTCTTTTTGTTTCACATGATTGGTTCAATGGATGGTACTGGTGAATCAAGAGCCCGTTCAAGGGCATGGACAAGGCATCGGCGTTCTGCTGGATCTTTGTCTGAGCGCCGTCGCTTCCTTTGGGGTGAGAATCTTTTGGGTCTTCAAGATGATGAAGATGATGAAGAAGATGACTTGCATATATTCAGTGATGTGGGTGAAGATACATCTCCAATCCCGAGGAGACGGCGACGTTTGACACAATCCAGGTCTGATGAGGATCAGCCATGAGGGGTGGCCAGCACATTCCTGGTAAATTCTGGTTTCTTGACATGACTTTGATATGTGCTGGAATTGTATTTAAGATTGCTTTGCCTGACCCAGCTGGTGTTTTTACCCTAATGTTCAGTAATTTGCAGACACTGCCTCTCTTGAGAGGAGAATCTATATGCTGATTAACAACCATATTTTCAGAAACCATCTGCTAGAAGTGCTGTTAAGCTGGGTCTGTGTATGTGAATATGTCAACACAGATTGTGTTTTAAAGGAAGAAAACAAGAGAGTTTACTGGGGCTTACTGAAGGCTGGTTCATTTGTGTTTAATTGTTGTCTCATTTCTAGTTTGGAATTGCATTGTATTCTGAACTGATGATTGCATTCCTGTTTCTCGCCCCTTTCATTCACTCCATTTGAACTGTTGAGTGTTTTAGCATTAGTTTTGTCTTAAATTAATGGGAATCTTTGTTGCGCAAAGTTATGATTACATGCCGGATGCAGTTCTCGTTGAAATGAATTCAATTTCTTAATACATGGGTGATTTTTAACCATCAAAATTACCAGATTACTACTATGTCAGTTTTTAACTGTTATGATTCGATCACCGATCGTGCAATTTGTAGCGCATCTTCTTTTTCTTCCCAATATTTCTATTTTCTAGAGTCGACTAGCCCAATTTTGTTAAACTTCAATGGATTATTATCTTCTTCTTTTTTTTTTTTCCTTTTGAATCTCTGTCCAGTCATGAAAATGAAATTGTATTTCCAAGCTGTGACAGAAAATAGAACTCGGACCCTGCTGCCGGTGAATCAAATCAATACAGTTTGAATGGGTGAGATTATTTATGAGCATCTATTAACTGGCAGTGACCTCCAGCCACCGTGAAAACCCAGTGGTAGATGTTTTGTTAAAAATTAATTTTGATACTATTAGAATTCTTGTCGCAAAAACTATTGGCATTTGAGCTTTCATTTGCTGCAGATTTATAGGTTAAGTTTCGGCTTTCATAAATTAGTCTCTAATGTTACCACAATTTTGTATATAAAGCAAAGCAGCATTGCTGTGAAACAAGCCCATGTGATGTAATTTTTGCTCAAAAGTAATCATATAAACAAAGAAAAAAACTTTGTTACAATTTTCATTTGTTTTTTTTACCCCACACTTAAAAACGATTAGTAATCAATATTTTATTTTATTTTTTAAAAAAATCACATTACAATTTTACTATATTAAGTTAAAAAATCCACCACTACTATAAATTTATGATAAATGTCTAATAATGTCAACCCACCACTACTATAAATTTATGATAAATGTCTAATAATGTCAACCACTCATTGTAAAGTCCACTTCCAAAAAAAGCAATAATTATACTCTCGCATGAATTGGGTGGTTCGGTGCAATTGAAAATCTTACTTATTGTGATGTCTATGGATTGTAAATCCCAATAGAATGGAATAAAAAGAAAAAAAAAAAAAAGTACATTCCGACTCCGTCAGCCTGATGTCATATTTTTGTGTGAGATGAAGAGGAAGCAAAGGGTGACTACGTGGATGGTAGCGCCACCACTAGATCTACAAAATAGTACTTTGTGTGTGTGTGTGTTTTTTTTTTTTTCAAATCATGGTAAAAGAATGAAGCAACAAGCTGCAACCTTTACATATAAGACAAACATACTCCCACTAACAGAGACACTTGCCTTGATTTTCTCCCTCCATCACACCATTGCGATTGTGCCACGTCAATCTTAAAGTCAATAAGTGGATGGCAGGGCCGCCTCTAAACCTGCTGAGAATGAAATGTGAGAGAAGCTCAAACACGGGCGCAAAACAAAAAGCCCCACTCTAACGACAAATGTCTAGACGCAGAATATTAAAATGAATGCAATTTCTTTCTTGATTGTTTAGTCACCCTCCATGTGAGCCCCTCAGCAATTAACACCAACAGCGCTGTTTGCCAGTTTCTATACACTATAAAATATCTCCTTCCTCACATGCCCAAGCTTACCCGACATGTCATATGGTGGTCATTTGATTTTGTTAAAGAATTGTAATAAACTTCTTCTAATATTGTAACCATTGCTTGTAGAAATAAATCAGTCTACTACAGTGGCTTAGATGAGTGAATCTAAAAAGACCTGATGATTATAAACATCAGAACCAAGCAAGTCGTGATTAATCATCATTTAGCATCCACAGTTTATACCGGAATTTACAACTACATATATAATGATATTTAACTCCATCTATTTAGCTTCAAATTTACAATATTTTTAAGGTGTGAATGTTAAAAATTTAATAGGTATGTTAATATATAGATAAAAACATGACTTATGAGGTTAATTTCAGAGGGATTGATATTTTTCTCCCTATAGTTTTTGGATTTTACTATTTCTTTCCTTATAATGTCAAAAATTTAACAAAAAAGCAAAACAGATTTGAAAAGATTTGTTTATGGCTCTATTGAATTTTTTCATAAATGTTTTGGGCTTTTTGGCATTAATAAGTATAGTATCAAAGTAATATGAAAATCATAGGACTGGAGGGAAAGCTGCAAATTATGGAGGGGAAAGTAGCAAAATCCCTGTATAAAATAAGATGCCCAAGAGATTTCTCTCCAAACTATGAATTACAATGTTAAAGTTTTCATACATGAACCCTTCATCCGAAGACCTGAAAGACAGCGAGAGGATGGGAGAGGAAATGCATTATCTTTATCAAATTATTGTAAATATTCATTTCATATAAACTATCACATGTTTGTTTGAGTCTTAGGCCATATCAAGATTACTGTGTCTTATAATATAAGTTACTTTTACTGTGGTAATGAAATAAATTATTATTTAAAATAATAATTTAATATTTAATAAATTTTATTATTATCATAACTATAAATTTGAAAAATAGAATACATATGTTTAGTAAATTTTATTACAAAACTATTATTTTATTATATATATAATAATTAAAATATACATAATATTAAATTACCTTTTATTTATATATTATGATGTATAAAAAAATAAGAGATAATTATCTTTTTGTTAAAATATTAATGTTATAATAAGAACATTAAAAAATGATAAATTACTTAATAAGTTGTATATAAAAAATAACTGTCTATCTATTTTTAAAATTTATTGTTAAAATATATAAATTTATGAAATAAGCCTTTTTTTAATTTTAACTTTGGACCCCTCAGTTTTATATATTTATGATACGACCCTCCGGTTTGTCATATAGCCCTTCCAAACCAAAATCCAGATTGCCACAGTAGTGATAATGTTTTTTGGTCCAATATAAACTGAGAACCCTCATTTTTTAGAAGCAGTTTCTTTCACAATCTTCATTTATCTGAACTCACTCCATTGAGGTTTACAGCCTAATCGCTTACTCTAGCTAGCTACCGAGCAAAATTTTGAGACAATATTGTAAATCAAATCTGTACCATTAGAAAAAAAAAATGGCCTATGATATCTTTCAGGGACCACTGAGATCAAACAAACCATAGATGCATAAGTGTATGGTTAAAGAAGAAGCCACAAGGGCTGATTAAAATTTAGTTAACTCAAAACTTAGCCTTAATCAATAACCACCACATGATCATCTTATATAATATATGTAATGAATCCCCCATGTTAGAAAAGAATCACAAGCCAACCTTCCTATACTCACTGCCTAGTTGTCTCTCCATTTTGCTTAGATTCACATCCATTTTCTTTTGTCTTCTTCTTCTCAAAACCTTCCAAGTGGAGACAGGAATCCTTAGCATCTAGACAGCACAGATAGATCTTTCACTGCTGTCCATTTTGACCAACACTGCCATCAGTCATCACATTTTTGTAATTTTAGTAAATATCTTGCATAACATGCAGGTGAGCTTTTTATATGTAATATATAATTAAACTCATAAGACATGCAGCGTGTATGTGTGTGTGTATATATATATATACACAATATATCGTTAGCATTATTGATCATAGTTGCTCCCCAATTGTAGCAGATTTTTCAAAGGCTATTCAAGGTAACAACTGTACCTGAACAAGCAGGGGAAAGTACTTCCTATCAGGCCAACAAGAAAAGTACTTGTGGTAAGTAATAAGAAAAAGGATTAGCACCCACATAAATTTTGCTTAAAAGAAATTAATTCAGATCATGAGAGAATTCTCAGCCATAATCATGCACTTATCGTGCTGATTTTATTTTATTTTTTCTCAGGGAAAGGTGCTGAAACTAAAGATGTAATCTTGTATAAGCAACGGGGAGTTCATCGAAGAAGATCGAAAAGGGTTAAAGAAAGTGCTCATCATCATCATCAACACAATTTGGGTGGTAAATATTTGAAGCCATTTTCATTTTTATGCAGAAAAGATGTTGCAAAAGCCTGTTTCTACAGCACTGTCAATTTGAGAAGACTTGAAAGCGTTAACAGAAGAAAGTGGATCCATACTATGAACAAGGTGAAGAAAGATCAAGAGATTGGTCGTGGACTTTGCTCTAATCATCATCACAAGGCTCATGATCCTGCTGCTGCTCACGCTGGGAAAAAAGTTTTACCAATAAGTGATAGCAGTAACGCAGTAACGAATAATGCAGATCGGAATAATGAGCAATGCGGCACAGTAGTAGAAAATAACAAGAAAGATAATCATAAAACCAAAACCATGTCGAGGATGAAGGAGCTGTTGAGATGGGCTGCTGCCGCAAAATCAGAAAAGGGAGGCAAGTTTCTTGGCAGAAAGGTATTTTAATATTTTATTAATCAGCGTTGACTGTATCATTATTTCATCATACAATAAGCTCTTTAGTTTTTCTTGTTGCAGTTGGCGGAGATTGTGTAGATGTTATTAATGTTAAATTTTAAGAGCTAGAACTAGAAGCCGCCACAATAGTACTGTAGTTGTTGCAGATGGGACTTAATTTTCATAATTGATTGAATGTCTGATCAATTATTTATATCAAGTACACGGGGGCGAAGCTAGAGACTAAGTTGTCCCCTTGTGGTGGGGCCAAGAACACTCCTCCCCAGATCGGAAAAATTTTCCTGATGTGAAATTTATGTTTACTCCCCTACAGTTTACATTATTTATGTGGTCTCCATTAAATGCACCAAAATCCTGGTTTCAACCATAATTACTTATTTTATCCCCAGGTTCTTCAGTTTAGGAATCGAGCAACTCCGAAAGCAGTAGCAGATGAAGATCAGCCAAGCATCGAGTCTCCAAAAATAAGTTTCAGATGGGATTTGGAGAGTAACTGTTCCACTACTACTTCTGCTTACTCAGGAATTTCAATGGCATCTTCTTCATCTAGGAATATTGACCAAGTGATGATGACAAACTACAATGTGATTTCATCTGTGAGCTCTGTTCCTATTCCTGGCACAAGTCATTGCACCCCAAGAAAAGGGAACTGGATCACCACCGATTCTGAATGTAAGATAATATGCATATATATCCCATTTTAATTAATTTGATATTTCTTCTCTCTCTCTCTCTCTCTCTCACACACACACACACAGATTAATTAAGTTTCGAATGTAGAATATTTATTTAATCATTTGTTTTCTGAACAGTTGTGGTGCTAGAATTATGAAGGAGTAAATTAAGAGCCAGCTGCAGCAGAAGAGATGAAGTATGATCTTTGCATTGCATGGTTGAGTGTACTATACTGGTCATCAATTTCTTCGGCCCTGTTGATGGTTTCTAGTACTTTGTTGAGAAATTAGTAATCTTCATTGAAATATTAATCTTGTAGTAATGATCTTGAAATGTAACAGCTGAATCTTTATAAACATGGCCTACAACCTTAATTACCCAACCACTTTCTATGAAAATACAATGTATGGTTTATGATTTAGTTATTATGAACTGATTGGATGATCATTGAACTCACCCAACGCACGTTAGAATCAAATTCTAGGATAGATTAATAGTTCATTTTAATCCCTATAGATGTATACTTAATTAATTATTGAAAAAAAAAATAGCATGTCCGATTGTTTTTGACTGAACATATTTTTAAATAAAATATTTAGTCTAATGAACAATCTACTTCTTTTCTGACCCAATTCGCATTCCTAAGTCCTAACCTCCTGTTTTTAAGATAAAAAATATTGTTTTAATTAATTATTTAAAATTGACATTTTCAGTTACTTTTTGTGGGAATAAAATTAATAAATTAACCTGATAAACATCGTCACGTCACTTTCCGAACATTCTCTTACAACATTTTGCATTTTAACATTTCACATCCAATATGATCTCTGGTGCCAACTCTAATGTCACAGCTTCACTGAACCATTGTAAGATATACGTGTATCCGTGTGCGCTCGCTAATTGAAAAAAAAAAAAGAATAATTTTATTGATATTTTGAATAAATAAAGATAATTAATTTAAATAATTTTTAAAAATATTTTTAATTTAAAAATGTATAAAATAAAATTAAATTTTTTAAATTTAGTAGATGAGTGACATAGCAATAGGATATTAAAAAAATTTAGAATGTAAATAATTTCACCTTTTAATTTTTTATTAAGATAATTAAAAAAATACATTGAGTTGTTTAAAAAATCAGGATTATTGAGATAAGTTGTGGGTCAGATATCATTACTCGTAGTGCTGATTGGCTTGTCCTGGTCCAAATTCTGTACGGTGGGAATTGGAATTGTCTTCGGCTTTTCTAAATGAGATCCAATAAGATTCCTATAACTAAATAACGGTAATAATAACAGCAAAATGGCGCACAATTTAAATTGAGTATTGTTGAATATTTTAAATTTTTAATTTCAAATAATTATCTTAAATGATATAATATTTATTAATTAGTTAATAAGATTATATAATTAATTTATTTTAATTATATCAATCAATTGATAAATGTCAAATCATGTGAGGTTGTTGTTTTGAGATAAAAAAAAAAAAGATAAAGATATATAACATTATTAATTTAAATTACATACATTTAAATTGGAGAAATACTCAATTATGGGCTTTATGTCCTGAAAGAAAATTATTTTTGTATTACTTTTATTTTGTTATATATTTTTTTAATTATCTTAAAATTTTAGCATTTTTTTACATCTTCTTTATTTCTAAACTTATATCAATTAAATACTTTGACAATAAGAATTTAAATAAAATAATTATTTTACTCCTAAATGAATTAAAAGACCATTTTATCTTATAAAATTTTTAAAAAATTTATAATTACCATTTAATTAATTAAAAATATTATTAAAAAGTTGGGTGTGTGAGTATCATTTAGTTAATTGATAAAATATTATTGATTTTTTTAATCTTTTTAACCTAAAAAATGTATAATACTCATCTCAAATATATATATATATATATCTTTTTAGAGGTATCTCACAGTAATAAAAAATTATCAATTATACAATCATGATTATCAAACTATTTTAATTTTATAAATTAATCACTAATATAATAATCATCCAAAACCAACTTGAAATAATAAAAATTATAATTTCAAAAATTATAATTTTTTAAAAATAACTATAAAAATTAACAGCTTAGATTTTAAGATTTATTTATTTTTATTAAATTTAGAGGTATTCCAATAATTAAAAATTTTTATTCTTAAAAATTTTGTAAGATAGAATAATCTTTTAATTTATTTAGTCCTAAAATTATTATTTTATTTAAATTTTTAGTGTTAAATTAATTAATTAATATAAAAAATACGTTGAAATTTTATGATAACTAAGTATACGTAATGACAATTTAGAAACAGTAGTGAGACAATTTCCATGAGGAACTCAATAGGACTTTGAATTTGAGCTGTCCTCGGATGTATGCTTGGTTGTGGCACAGAAGCTCAATTGGATGCTAAAAGTCTGGTCGATTTTAGCCAGTTAGCTACTCGATTTTTTCGGACTTTAGTCTAAATTTAAAAGTTAAAATTTGAGTTCGGACTTTAATTTTTAGGCACGATTAAATTTGAGTTCGGGCTCAGGCCTTATGTGACCCGACCTAGCCCGAGCATTTAATAAATAAAATAAAAAAATTACACTAACCACACGATTACAATTTATACAGTGACCACCAAACTAAGTTCTAATTCTAAACCCTAAAACAACTTAAACAAGAGAAGCCGACAAGCCATGACTGAGTTCTACTATTCTAGTCCACCCCCAAATCGAGTTCAGTCTCAACGCCACCAGCTACAGCTGCTTCCGTCACACCAGGACAGTGCCGCAACGCCACAACCACAATTGACGCCACAACCGCGACTCACACCACACCAGCCCACATCAGCCGTGACTCACGCCACACCATCCCACATCAGCCCACACCAGTCGCGACTCACGCCACCCCCAAACTGAGTTCAACCACGCCCACACCAGCTGCAGCTACTTCCGTCACACTAGGACAGTGCCGCGACGCCACAGCCACGACTGATGCCACCAGCCCACGCCATAGTCGCGACTCACGCCACACCAGCCCCACCAGCTACAGCTACTTCCGTCACGCCATGACAGCCGCCACTCGCGCCACCATCTGCAACTTTCTTCAAGCCACGACAGCCACACCGCAGCCAATCGAGCCCACGATAGCCGCTGTTACAACTTCCATCACTAGCATCGCTTGCTGCCACGCCAGCCAGCCACCACCACGGTACACCAACACCACTGAAATTTTACCTCATTGAGCTCAATAATAGAAAAATTAAATAATTTTCAAAGTAACAGTTATTTATTAGTGTGTTAAAAATAAATGATCATATGATATGATATTATTAGTAATTTTTTTTTCTATTCATGCTATTTTTTAGCTATGTTTGAGTTAATTGTTTATGTTTGGGCTGTTTTGTCTAAATGATTGAATTAAATTTAATAGTTAATTCAATTTCATAGCTTATTTATTTTAATTAATGTAAATTCAGTTTAATTATGTTTTAAGTTTATAAATTAACTTTGAATTATTACACATTTAATTTAGGTCATCGTATAAAATTCGGATACACTGAGATCATATTTACATAAAGGTTTTCATGTGGGTAAAGAAAATAAAGATGATGCCATTGAAGAGGTCGAAGTGATTGAAGAGGCATCCCGTAATAATGATGGTGTACAACAAAGTAGCAATAAAAGAAAGCAAGGGCAATAACCTTCTTATGCTTGAGAACACTTCTCAAAGGTAATCGTTGATGGTGAATTAAAGGTGAAATGTAACTATTGTTGAGCTAAGTTGGTAGGCTCTAATAATAGTAGAACCTCTCATTTGGATAGGCACTTTAAGAGATGTAAGGCAAATAGTATTTTCAAAGTTTCTGATAGTTTACAAAAAACTCTTAGCGTGATAAAAAAAAATGATGGAATAAGTTGTGTTGAGACAAGAGTATTTGATCCAATTGTTGCTCGGAAAAAGATTGCAATATTGGTGGTAAAGCATGAGCTATCACTTAATTTTATGGAGTATGATGCATTTAGGGATTTGATATCTTATACTAACCCATTAGTAAAGATGATGAGTAGAAACACTTTAAAGAATAAGATCCTTAAATTGTATCAAGTTGAAAAAGCAAAAATAATGAACTTGTTAGAGAATAATGATAGTAGGGTGGCAATTACTATAGACACGTGGACTGCTAGTAATCAGAAAAAAAGGGTATATGGTTGTTACAAGACATTTATGGACAAATCTTAGAGGTTGCAAAGTCGAATTTTAAGGTTTATTTCTTATTATTTAATATTATATTTATTTATTTTTACTTTAATTTATTTCATTCTAAAATTTATTTTTAGGGTAATGAATATGTTCAAAAGCCTTTTTATTTTTTAAAGATTGAAAATTATCATCTATCTACACTTTTCTTAAGTTAAATTGGATGTTTGACATCAGTCTTATCACCAACAAGACAATTCAGAAATTTGGATATTAATCTTTCTTTATTCGCTAAAATAAAATTGTTTAGAAATTTACAGATGATGGCTTAGGCGCCAACACCAATCAAACAAACCATATTTTTTAAACAGTAGATAAGTGAAAGCCATGCACAGCGCAGCATCACCATCACCGTCATCAGTCACCACTTCCCAATTGTCTGCTCCTACATTGCTATAAGGGATGATTGATACAAGTCGGTCATTTCCCACCACCCTCCTCAACTACCGCCCTAATTCTAACAAACCCATCTCGTCCTCTTTCAAGTCTCCCCAAAAAAATGACGGACCACAATCCTTACTCCAACTTCACAACGCTGAGCACCGACATAACCGAACATATTCTGTCCCTTCTCCCGATCCCAACTCTCATTCGCGCCTCTTCTGTCTGCAAATCTTGGCACTCCATCATTTCAGCTCCGTCTGTTTTCGGCTCTCATCACCCACAACACCAACACAAACCCCCGCCCTTGGTTCTTCCTCTTTGGCCTTCACAACACTTCTTCGAGGAACAACCAGTCCTTCGCCTTTGACCCCACCTCCAACTCCTGGTTCCACCTCCCTCCCGCCCAAGAACACCGCGCCGGTTCCTGCCTCATTGGCGCCAACGGCTTCTTCTTCACCACCACCCCCAGATTCAGCTTCTCTCGCGTCCTCGACACCTCTTGGAAGCTCACTTCCCCTCTTCGCTTCTCCAGAATCAATCCCCTCGTGGGTGTCTTCTATGATCATTATGATTTGGCTCCTGTCCTTCCCTGTAACCTGCCTAGATTTATCGTCGTAGGTGGGGTCAGGTTCATTGGTGGTCTTGTTGATATTGAAGATCGATTAGCTGTTGAGATTTATGATCCCCATTCGGATTCTTGGGAGTTATGCCCCCCTTTGCCTGCGGATTTCAGGTCTGGATATTCAAGCCAATATTTATCCTCTGCTCTGTTTCGAGGGAGATTCTATGTTTTTGGTATCTATTCGTTTTCTGTTTCGTCTTTTGATTTGAAAAAACACGTTTGGAGTGAGGTTCAGACTCTTAGGCCACCTGGGGTTATGTTCTCTTTCTTGATTGCCTCTCAAAATATGCTTGTATTGGCTGGGATGTGCAACGCGCCGCGCGGGCCGTCCTTCAATTTGTGGAAGGTTGATGAGGCTAGTATGGAGTTCAGTGAGATTGCCATTATGCCCCATGATTTTTTGTACAGCCTGGTTGACAGTGAGGAGGATGATAAATTTGCAAGCTTGAAATGTGTGGGGTTTGGTAATCTTATTTATGTGTTCAATGAAGAGTATCATAAGAAGTATCCGGCTTGTGTTTATGAGATTGGGAGTCAATCTGATAAGTGTAGCTGGAGGAGGGTGCCGCAGTTGCCTTTACCGGTTAATGAGTTTCATAAAGTTATTAGCTTTTGTTCAACAGTTTCCCTTCATAATATTCTTCAGCGTGAGTAGGAAGGTAATGCTGCAGAACAAGCTGTGTCACACTGATTAATTCATGCATTTTGTATGAGTATACCTTGAATTCCTTTCTTACTTGTGCATGATTTGTATTCTTAGAATCTTAATTGGCATTATCTTCATCACTGCAAGTAAATTTGTAATACTCTGTCTAGATGAACACTCAATAGGATGCAATGACTGGCACTCTTTGAAGATTTCTTTCCATGTATTTTGAATCACTATTCTAGTTTATCTTTTGCATTGTTATCATGAATGAATTAATCTTAACGATTGCATTTCAATAATGGATTTCTAATGAAAAACGAGCATATAGAGGTCATAAGCGCTTGAAAATGTTTATATTTAGTTAATTGTTATTCTCTCTATTTAATGTACAAACAAGACCGCTTCAGTCTATCGTCAATTAAATGCAAACTATCAATCTAAAGGCTATTTAATTTCCAGATTTAAAGCTGCCCTCAGACTTTATTGTAATTGTCCGATTTTAAATTTCTGTTTTCACTTACTCGATTACTGATCTTTTTGCACTTCATCTCCGAATTTACTGTGTATAAGCCTTAGCCATATCTGTTAACTTAATTCTTATAATCTGATTTATTATGATATACAAATTTACTCTCTGATGTTTTTGGTAAGTTATTGTAGGGGCTCTTGTAGGTATTGGATAACTGCTTATGTCTTCAATTCTCTTGATTTGTTAGTAGATATGTTTTACCTCCTAATGTCACAGCTAGCTTAAATATCTTGAATATAAATTTATGTGATAAACACCACTGTTCCACCTTGGAAACCCTGCTTATTAAAAGTAACACAGTGCTATGGAACTGAGTTGACCTTTGTCGTGTAGGAGTTTTTTTTTCATTTATTTTTGTTGGTTTTACAGTTGATGACTTGATGGATTTAGAGTTCTATAAAATGTCAAAGTTCTGATTTTCAACATAACTTGATAAAGCTTTTTCTCAAATTTCTCAGCATTTGTGTGTTTTGGTAATACAATCTTTAGTGTGGTTGGTTCAACATGTTCTCTATGTTTCTTCACAGTCAAGTTTATGTTACTAGCAACGGGGAAAAGACAGAAGAAATGATGAATATACTTGCATCTTCTTGCTTCTTGCTGAACCTACTTGTTCTGCTGAAGTTTCATATTTTGATGTGCATTGAATTGCATTTCTCACTTAAATAGTGATGCAGTAATTTCAGTGCAGTAAGACTTAATGTAAATACACTTTTTTGGTCCGATAGGGAATAAAATTAAGTCATGCAGATAACAAGGGAAAATCTTGCAAAAAATTAGAAAGTGTGGTATTTCTGGACTGAATGGAATGTCTTTTGTCCACCTTGATCTCTCATTTGCGTTGTAGATATACGGATACAAATAGGAAGAAGACACAAAGAGAAACAGTAAGCCTGATTATTGATGTCACTATGGGTTGAAGCAAGACCAATTTCATTACAGTTGCATCTTCTAAGTGCAACCTGAAGAACACAGTTATATCTCTTGAGTGCTTGTTTTAGTCATGAGCTCTTGTTCTCATCTACTAATAGCATGTCAATTAGCTAGTACGGCCTTTATGTGTCACGGGTTATCTGATTGAGGTATGTCAAGTTCCCTTTTTGGGAGACATAAGGTGTGTTGCTGTATTAACTAAAATGCTCAAAATTTGTTTGAAAAGCACTATTACAAAATGAGAATTCCATGTAATTGGGATCTTGCATGTCTCACATTCAGAGACATACACCTAGTTGATTCGTATCAATTGCATGCATCCTTATTGTCTGTTTCCAAAATCAAAGTTCATCTAAGCCAAGTTCCTTCTTGACCATCAAGTGATAGCATAAGCTGATTATACAGATAGGATGTCCTATGCCTGAGACATACAAGGTATACTGGTTTCTGAAAGACCTAGGTCCAAACTAACAAAGTTTCATTGTCAACATCATGGCAAAACACTCATATCCTATCTCAAGGCGCTTATGCACAAATTTCTGAGTCACAGTACGTGAGTTGGGTTTAGAACGTCATGAGACAGTTTGATTCCTACGGTGATAAAGGGAGAACTGTGAGAAGCCAACCTTAGTACAAGAGGATTGGGTTGGGCCAACCTACGGTGTACCAATTGTTATGCCAATAGTAGTGCTGGGCAGCTAAGTTGATAACAGACTGTAAATCTGTTTTAGTTTTTCTACGTAAGTTTGAAACCTATCGCTCCCACTTGTTTGTTGTAGACTTCAGAGAAAAGAAAGGAGGAATTCGTCAACATGGAGTCATGGTGCCGCACAGTCCAAATTCCGCTTCATTTCTCTGAGGTTGTGACAACTGATATTAGAGCCTAATTGCTCCTTATGGGGAGAGGTGTGCTCTCAGACTTGCACCATTATCTTTTTAATAGCTCCCTCACTTGTTGATCATCTAATTTATGTTACGGCCTCTGACAAGCTTAAGCAAGCAGAAAGAGCTAAGAAGGGAGCCTGGTTTAAGAACATTTGCTCCTTTTACTCTGCTTCATTTTTTATAATGGTTCTTCTAGGGTAGGTGGGAAGCTCGGGTAAGCTATTCTAAGAAAGGAGTGCCGCCTGTTTTACGGCAGCATCAAAGAAAGGTGTGGAATATTCTTTTCATTCATGCCTTAGAGGCCACGTTCTCTAATGGCCAATGGGCTTCTATATATTGTATTTCTACTTCATTATTGCTCAGAAACTGATAGTTAGGAAACATTCTTGATAGCTCATTGTCGTCGACCTTGAATTTAGATAAAACTCTTTGGAACCATCTCTATGTTATTTTCAGAATACGTTGCATTTTTTGCTTAAAATGTTGCATAAGTTTCATCATTGAGTTGCATGTGCTATCACGGTCAGCTTTGGGTTAGGAATGTAACAAAACTAAGGCTAATTGTGGTCATTGTTTATTTTCTGCCATTTTCCTCTGCTAGATATTTGCAAAAAGAAGTTGAGGGTTATATATAATACTGCAGGATAAGGATAATTGCTTGTGTATTGCTGCCACTGAATGCTGATAATTTTCTTTGACCACTTCCTAGCCATTACAACTATTGGATGTTACTCTGAATTAAAATTTATAACAATTGGATGTTTCAACGACGATTTAGTTAACATCTGGGCTCTAGCTTTCCTCACCGACAGTATATTCCCAAATGTTCAGCTAAGCTTAAAGTTGGAGTAAAGTCGAGTGCATTCAGCTTGTACTAGTGAATTTAAGGAACTACTACTCTTCATAATCAAATGAAAATGCTGAATAGAAACTGAAATAGATGAGGTTGAGTTCAAGTTGAGAAGACTTGTGCATTCTCTGTCTCTGATACTAGACATGGCAGAACCCTATGATTAGTGATAAGCTCAGATAAGAGATAGAGATTGAGATAGGTATGAGACCGGCCCATATGAAGAATGGATTGTGTAAGCCTAAAAAGCTTTTGCTAATAGACTGATCGTTAATAAATCTCCAACTAGAAATTTCTGTCTCATCATATTAAACGTATTATTATCACACAATATTGATTAATAAACGTATGGTAATAATGAGTGTGCAGTAGCATTAATAAACTTATTAACTATAGAGTCCTTGACTTTATTGATCATGCACATTGCATGAAGAAATTTAATAAGGAAAGGGCAAAAAAGTCAACAAAAAAGAAATATAAGAAAAGTTAAAAAAGGGGAGAAACAAAAAAAAACAAATAGAGAAACTCCAGCAAACAGTCATTTCTTCTTCCACAAAGAGTGAACAGACACTAAAGATGTTAATAGTATCCGTAAATTATAAATTCGACCAAAATTATCTGTCAAAACTCTTTTACTATAGATAATTTTGTTTGTTATAGGCGAGTTTGGTGTTATAAATTGAAACTCATATTAAGTTGTTGTTGGTGAGTTTGGTATTAGTTAAAAGTTCAATAAATACTCGTATGGATATCTGTCAAACCCTCTTTTTTTTCAAACATTTTTAATTTAAATTTAATTAAAAAAATATTTAAACATAAAAATAGACAAAGTAAATAAATATAAAGTGTAACATATGTGCAAGTTATAATATACCTCAACCTTAACTCATGGATTATTATATACTTATTATAATTTTGTATGAACTATTATTTTTTAAATTAATGTATGAATTATTTAATTATTATAATTTTATTCTTTAAATTAGTATTTAAAAAGTATAATTTTTAAAAAATATTAATCTTAATCATTATTATAGAAATTAGGCTGGATGAGTGCTAACATAATAAATATCTTAATTCTTAAAATTTATGTTGAATGAGAATATGAAATGATAATTATTGTTGGTATAATAATGTTACTTTTAGATGCTGGTTTGTATTTTTTTTAATGAATTTATATATTTCATATTTAAATTTGAGAATTTATGATGGTTTGCTGTTTAAATTTTAATTATTCATATGCATTGATTAAATTTAAAATTGTGTATATTATGTGAAATTTTAATTATTATTATAAATTTAAATATTGAATATTTATGATTTTAAATGTCAAATCATTAAAAATCTAATTAGTATCATTGTAGATTTTATAATTATCAAAATGCACAGTTGGATTTTCTTAAAAAAATTGAAACTCAGCTATAGATTATGGGTAGATTTAATAATTTAAATTTTATATATATATAAATTTTGATAATGATAAATTCACTGTAGATGGTTCTATTGTCGTCCCAGTCCGGATACAACCATATCCAATCCCAAGCACAGTGTAATCCACGCGCAATATCTGACATGACGGAAAGACACACTGAATTTTTTCATCTTATGAAAGAAAAAAAAAATTATGTGTGTGTGTCAGTGTGTGTGTGTGATAAATAACAAGTAAGCAGGGCAAAGCAAGACTGGGGATTGAGGTTTTAGCCTTTTATCACTTTATATTTACGAAAAGGGGAATAAGAGGAAGAAAGGTGCTAGGGTTTTAGCATTTGGTTGCTAAATAGGCATGGACAGGTACCAGAAAGTTGAAAAACCAAAGCCCGAATCTCCCATAAACGAAAACGAGATCCGAATCACCACACAAGGCGCTATTAGAAACTACATCACTTATGCCACCACTCTTCTTCAGGTTCTTTTTTTTTTTTTTCCTGATGAATAGCTATAGTTTTTTTTATCGATGGGTTTTTTTATCAAAATGTTGTGACCATTTGATATCAGATGTTTTCTAATTGCTGTAGTATAGTCATTTTACTTTGATGGGCTCTGGTTGATTATTGTGATGGTTCAGTTTCTTTGACTGATTGATTCTTATGGCTAATTGGTGTTGTAGATTTTTCTTATCATTTGCTCACCTATTTTGGGTGTTATATAAGCCTGTTATTTTGAAAAGTTTTTGTGGATTTTTGTGACAACTCTCTGCCGAAGTTAAGATGCTCGTTTTTGCTTTTATTTATTGAAGGGGTAATCTAGTTCTGCTTCATTTTTGGAATGGACGCATGATATTGTACTTGAGAACTGGCCTTTTAAGTCCGTCAGTTTGAGGACGAATGTGAATTGCTTGCCATTTGCATTAATATCCTTTGCTTTGCTGCATGCTTCCTTCATTCAACTTTCCCTCTGTATCAGTCACTTACACTTGTTGTCGTGTGTCTTCAGCATCATAGGACCTTGCTTTAATATAGTCATTGCTCTACCTAAGATTTCCTGTTGGTTTAGATTCCTTTGCTGAATTCATACTCTCGAAGCTATCACATCGTATGGTTTTTTGCTTTCCGAAATATCATTTTAGCAGACCTGCTATATTTGATTATGTCTGGGCTACTTCTAGATTTCTCTTTTCATTTCCTCATTTATGGAGCTCTTACGTGATTAAAATGACCAAGATTGAGTGTTGGTACATGCCCACATATTAGTCTTCTGGCCTACATTTTTTCCTATGATGTGAGATTGTCATTTCATTCTTCATTTTAATGAGAAACTGTCAGCTTTTGCATAGTGTTATTTACTCTTTATGGTATTTTATTAGGAGAAGCATGTGAAAGAGATTGTCTTGAAAGCAATGGGACAGGCAATCAACAAGACGGTTGCCATTGCTGAGATTATAAAGGTCTGTATCTACTTTAGTATTTTGACCCCCTCCCCTATTTCTTTTCTTCTTCTTCTTCTTCTTCTTCTTCTTCTCTCTCTCTCCCTCTCCCTAGCTGTCTGCTGGCAATACATAATTAATTAGCCATTTGTATCATTAAACAGAAGAGAATTCCTCAGTTGCATCAAGATACTGCCATCAGCTCTGTTAGCATAACTGATACGTGGGAACCCATTGAAGAGGGCCTTGTGCCGTAAGTCTGCAGAGTTTAATTTTCCATCATAAGAGATACAATTATATTTTGAATTCGATTATGTATCTCCTGATCATTTATGCCCTATGCAGTGTGGAGATGACTCGCCATGTCTCAATGATTTCAATCACCTTTTCGACTAGTGAACTAAGCAAGAACTCGCCAGGGTAGGTTCATTTATTGTCTTGCCAAGTCAAATTTGGTAGTAAAAAATGTAGGTAGTTCAGATTCTGACTTTATTGGGAGTAATTGTTTCTTACACTTTAACAAAGGTTGTGAGGATAGTTTAGAAATCATTGAACAAGTTATTGGGAGGTAGACATGATATTTTATTTGGTATGCTATCCTGGTTGGATTCTGTAACAAGGTTTGCCCCGTTTTTCAATATGCTATAGAAGCTGTGGTGCTAATAATGTGCTTTTTACATTTCGATTGTTGTGCTGTGATTTTCTGTTTCTCTTTAATTGGAATTATTCTACTTGGCTTTCTTGACTTTTTTATTGGCACGCTGTTAGTATGACTTGCAATTTATGATCACAGGTACCAAGCTCCGCAACATGTGGAACAACCAAAGCCGCAGTATCGCTATCAGCAGCAGCAGCAGCAACATCAACCACCTAGACAAGGACGCATTCCATACAATGCTGTTAACATTGCATACAATGCTGCTAATGAAGGTAATATCAGCTACAAGGTGGTATTATTTGTAACAAGTAGTTTTGTTGGTTGGTTAATTAGTCGCATTTTATTCATGAAATTGTTTGGATTAATATTAGTTTGGATGCAGCAAAATAACTCTATTAGGTCTAATGGTATTTATTCAATTTAATAAGTACCTTGTGTCAGAATTTAGAAATTTTGTGGCTTGAATCTTGAGTATTCTCTTATTTATTACCTTTGTTTTGTCTAAATAAGTTTCGCACATTTTGATTTATAGAATCATATGGCCGTGGACGGGGTCGCGGGAGAGGGAGAGGGAGAGGGAGAGGACGAAGTAATGCCAGAGGTGGATATGGAAACTATCAAGGTATATAAGTCATAAATATTAAATTGCATGATTGGAAATTTAGAAACTTCTTTCTTGGTTCATCAAAATTCCTTTTAGGTTTGTGGAGGAAATATTATTCTTCTCCTTTATCTGATTTAACTCTCTTTCCTGATAGAATATGATGGGTATGCAAACTGGGGCAGAGGAGGTGGGAGAGGCAGAGGTTGGGGCTATCGTGGTAAGTTTCCTGCCTTTTCTTTTTTTTTTTTCCCAAAACCCATTTGATCTTACATGTTTTTCCTTTTTATTCTTTTTGGGGGTACGATCTTACCTAATGTTAATTAGGTCAAACAAGGTTTTGCATGTAGAAGTAATCTTACAACTAGAACTTAATTCATGTGTTAGCATTGGAATTATTTGCGCGAGGTCCATGGTCATTCATATGCCATGGGAAAGATTTCAATTATTAATGTTTCTTCTTGTGTGCACCTAAGTTGTTTGCCGATCACTCAAGCAATTGCTTTTCGGACAGGTACTGGATATGAAAGAGGCAGAGGTGGAGGGGGTAGAGGTTACGCCCGTGGGCGTGGAAGGATGGGTGGCCGGTCAAGGGGTGGTGACTATTAAAGGCATAGACAGCAGTTATTTTCTGCTTTTAGCTAAATGCTTGCCTTGTCCAGTGCGAAGATTTTACTAGAGTGCCGTTTTTAATAGCATGAAATGTGGCTTGTGATGATATCCAGGGGGTTGTTAAGCAGTGGTTGGCTTTTGTGTTAATTTTGCTAAAATTACATGGATGTGGGCAAGGTTATTTTTTTATTGTTCATATCATATTTGCATTTAGCCAAGAAAGACGGTGGTCAATTTATGATTGCTGTAATTCGTTTCACCCTCAGTGTCATGGTTTTTCCATACCCTCCTATTATTATGTTCATAATTTATCGCCATTTTGTTTTATTCTTTTCGAGTCCAGCTGTTATTCTTCATTGCATTTTCAGGTGGAATTGGAATTATTTTTCTTTTTATCACCTAAAAGAGACAAAAGTACAGATACATCTTCCAAAATCCAATGCAGTCGAAAGCTAGCAGCGCCGCCTTTTTTTTTTTTCTCTCTCTTTTTAGTGATTCTACTTTTGGGACCATGAACACGTCTAGGTTCATTTTTGTATTGTAGATTAAAATTAATGAAACTCAAGTTGGCAAACTGACCAAATCTTCATCAGTTGAATATGTTCGAAGGCTTATGGTCCTCGAAAAAGTCTAGGTTCACTTTTCTTTTTCTTCTTGTCCCTCGCCTCCTACTAACTAAACATTATTATTAAAAAAAAAAATCCAAATGATGCTTATACTGGATCGAAAATTGAAGGTACTATATTTCTTCCCGCCTTCATAAAAGTTTTTAGAAAGAAGAAATCTACCCAATACATTATATTAAAAAATATATCGAAAATGACCTCACTTATATCCAAAATTTTCCCTGTATTAATCTTTTTAAATCACAAGTGTATTTATGACAATGTATAATTAAAATATAATTTTCATCCAACAACAAGTCTTATAAAAAAAAAAAAAACACTAAATCCAAAGGAGAGAGAATCTTCATTCACGGTAATTTTCGAAGTTACTGGAATACAACATATTGATTCTGATGAGCCTGCCTGGCCTATAGCCTACTGCTCATTCCTTCTCAGTCAAAAACAACCGCAAAAAGCTTAAGCGGCATAATAACGTCTGAGTCCCTGATTTTTCATATTTATTAAGTTAGGACACTATTTGTCTATTTATATCAAATAGGTCTCTAATTTTAACTCGCTCATATATTCTGATGATAAAAAATTGCCCAAAATACGATACTGCATGGCTATTTTGAGTTCCGGCCACTGGGCAGTGACCCATGTGATACAAATGGACAAACTGTTCTATGTTTTTAAAAATTTAAATCATTTGGGATGCAGCAATTATTACACTATATTTAAAGCCCTGACGCCAATTTTTTTTAGCTATGAATATGACTGCTTTGAGGACTGGGTTCACCTAGTTACCCGTGATATTGTAGGCATAAATCAATAATCGTTATTCATTCGTGCCACACGAATTTTTATATTTGCAATAACAAATAAAAGAATTTATTAAAAAAAAGTCATTAACAATAAATAGGGTGAACTGCACATTGCATTGTAAAAAAAAAAAAAATTACAGCAGTGATACAAAGTATTGTGGATCCCAACGGATATTAACTAGTTGAATTGATAATTTTTTTTTGTGTTGAAATTAAGAAATTTGGGCTTCGAAAGAACCAACTTTCATGGATCATGGATGAGAGAGAAAAAAATAAATTAAATTATCTTAGGTTAAATAATTGAAAAAAGTTACTCAACTGTTCCATCATATCATTTATGCCTGTATATTCAAAATATGACAGCGGCTTAACACTTAACACTCCCATAAAAATGTAAAATGGTCGTACCCGAGCAAGAAAATGAAATATATATATATTTATTTAATTATCATGAGATGACATATCTCCAATCAAGATGTGGCAGTTCGAACGATTGACCGACAGTAAAAATAAACAAAAAATAATAATAATAAAATCTAGGAATATAGACGTCATATCGTCCAGGTTCATCGTGTCTCCCATTTTATACCATTTGCATAAATTGCAATTTTTTTTTTCTATCATTGAATCTCTGATTCTCTCTTATAAAAAAACAAAAAAAAAAATATATACCGAGTATTGAGTCAGAGAGCATGGAAATGGAGATGGGTTCTAACATCAAGAAGAATTCTTCAAGTAAAAAAGAAGATTTATTTCATGTTATTCACAAAGTTCCTGCTGGCGATGGTCCTTATGTTAGAGCCAAGCATGCTCAGGTTTCATTTTTAATTAATTCTTTTATTTTATTTACATATCTTATAAATAATTTATTCATTGGTAGTTAATTACTAAGAATAAGGCATATAAAATCATAACCCTCTATATATATTGATGATAATTAAGTTGTATTATTTTCTTTAACCTAGCTAGCTCATACGTGTATTAATATTTTTCTCTCTTTAATTTCTCCTTATCCTGAAAATGTATAATTAATAGTTCAAGCTATGTATGTAAGTTTCTTTTTGTATTACCAAGTAAATAAAAGCAAGATCTGCTGTGAAATTTGAGTTGAAAATATAGTTTGTTAATGGTGCAGCTAGTTCAAAAGGATCCGGAAGCAGCAATAGTGTTGTTTTGGAAAGCAATAAATGCAGGAGATAGAGTAGATAGCGCCCTAAAGGACATGGCTGTGGTGATGAAGCAACTTGACAGAAGTGAAGAAGCCATCGAAGCCATCAAGTCCTTTCGAGGTCTTTGCTCGAAACAGTCTCAAGAGTCTCTCGATAACGTCCTCATCGACTTATATAAGGTAATTATTTGCCTTAATCAATTAACCTAGTTAATTTGTACTGTACTTACACTTGCATATAGCTGGATTGTCCAAAGAAAATTATAAAATAAAGTTTGTATATGTACATCTCGGCCGATGTGAAGTTTATCATTAATTGTCGTATGTTAGATGATGACATTCATCATTAGAATGTGTTGAACTTGTACCGTATAGCAACAGATGTCGCATCATCGATCACATCAGTTGCGTTACAGATTATGTATCATGATTATGCTAAGTGTATTATTCTCAGCCTTTTAAAGATGTGTGTGTACTTATATGATTATGATACTCTTATGATTAACATGGGGCTGATGATAATGGGAATGTAGAAATGTGGGAGGGTTGAGGAGCAAATTGAGCTGCTGAAACGGAAGCTAAGATTGATATATCAAGGAGAGGCTTTCCATGGAAAGCCTACCAAAACTGCACGCTCTCATGGCAAGAAGTTTCAGGTTTCTGTTAGGCAAGAAACTTCCAGAATATTGGTAACTACCCATCTTTTATTATTTACATAAAAATTAAGTATATTCACTTGTATTTGAGCTGTTGATTTCTTACTTCTACTACAAGAGACAAATCAATTAAATTTGTCCTAATCATCACGTTATGAATTATAAGTTCACAAGTGCATTCTATAATTAACCGAACCAATGGTTATATATTATTAGAGCATATCTAAAAAATCTAACATTCCACTCATTAAGTTTTGAGAAATAGGGCGCCGTAGTCTCCGCAATCTCTTTTCAAGAATATTATGATCTTTTGTCCTTGTTGTGCCATCTAAAAGAACATTCGCACGTCTTGCAGGGAAATTTGGGCTGGGCCTACATGCAAAAAACGAACTTCATGGCAGCTGAGGTAGTGTATCAGAAAGCCCAAATGATTGATCCGGACGCCAACAAGGCTTGCAATCTGGGCCTCTGTCTGATCAAACGGTCCAGATACAACGACGCGCGTTCAGTTCTGGAAGACGTGTTGTACGGTAGAATTCCCGGCTCCGAGGATGGCAGGGCTAGGAAACGGGCCGAGGAATTGTTACTGGAGCTGGAATCGAATCAGCCTCCGCCCGACTTGTCGGATCTTTTGGGCCTCAATTTAGATGACGAGTTTGTTAATGGGCTTGAGGAGATGATGAGTGCATGGGCTCCATCAAGATCCAAAAGGCTTCCCATCTTTGAAGAGATTTCTTCCGTTAGAGATCAGTTGGCATGTTAGCTTTGCATTAATATATTTCTTTGCACTCCTCCTTCTCGAGGTTCTCGGTTGTTGTTCAATCTGTGGGGTGTGTAGAGTAGTTGGGTCATGGGTGCGCAACGTAATGCTTTGTGCGGAAAAAACAATTTCATTACCCTATTTATAATTGTAAAGGAGTATGTGTCTCTTGTAAATAATGGACATAAGCATTAAGCCCAAATTAATGGACTTCATGTTTTCACGTTTCAGATTTTTTGTGTTTTGAATAACACAAGTTGCAAATATTGGTTAAATATTAAAACACAAAAGTTAATGATAATAAAAAAATATGATTTACTCTTTTAAATATTAGATCGTCAAGTTAACAATAAGTTTTGCGTTTCAAATTAAATTGATGGAGAGATTGTTTAATAAATTAGTTTGATACAAATACGGTACAATTACAAATAACATTTTGCGCGCACTTCAGTTAATTGTACAAGGTATTTATATGGTTGTATCATTATTTAATAGTAATTTTAAAATTATGAAATGCTTTCTATCCCTTCTTTTTATAAATTTATTTACTATAAAAATTTTGATCTATAATTTAGGATATTGGCATTACTCAAAATCTTTATAATATTTTTTAAAAAATTATAAACTCCCTCGTGATTATCATAATCGACCCCTCTTGGCCTGCAGGTCAGATCATTAAACTCGATTATTTGATTTTGTTTGATGGAAAAACTCATTAATCCTCAGTTTTTTCTAATTCAAAATTAAGAAAATTATGCACGGTCGCATTAGCATTAGCCAAGGCTAGGCCGTAGGCGATGATTATAGACTAAAGCATTAAAATATAAATAAATAAATAAATAGGAGGAGATAGTAAAATTGTCAACATTAGAGGCGCCGCCTCAGTATCCATCCAGTGCCGACCTGCCACATTCAGTTAAGTAGTTACAAGTCCCACTTTGGGCACTCTAACCAAAGCCATTCCAACAAACAACAACAATCTAGCCCCTCTCTCTCTCTCTCTCTTTCCTTTAAAAACGATCATCAAAGTTTGAAATTTTCACTCTCAATTCCAAAAGGGTCCCTCTCGTCTTCAATTCGATGGCAACAAGTAACAGAGACCCAGAGATAATAACTGACAAGAACGAGATGCGCAAGTGGTCAAGGGCCATGAGATCCCAAGGCAAGACCATAGGCTTAGTGCCCACAATGGGCTATCTCCATGAAGGCCACTTATCACTCATTAAAGAATCCTACAACCACACCAATCTCACTGTTGTTTCAATCTATGTAAACCCAGGTCAGTTCTCTCCTTCAGAGGACCTCTCCACTTACCCTTCTGATTTTCATGGGGACCTCCTCAAGTTAAGGTCTCTTCCTCAAAGGGTTGATGTCGTTTTTCACCCGCACAATCTTTATGACTATAATGATAATAATAATAATAACAAGAGTGTTGTTATTGGTAATGCTATTAGACAGAGTGAGGAGACAGGGTCAGGGCATGAGACTTGGGTGAGAGTAGAGAGATTGGAGAAGGGTATGTGTGGAAAGAGTAGGCCTGTGTTCTTTAGAGGGGTTGCTACTGTTGTTGCCAAGTTGTTTAACATTGTTGAGCCTGATGTTGCCGTCTTTGGCAAGAAAGATTATCAGCAGTTGCGTGTTATTCAGCGAATGGTGAGCACTGGAATTATATCTCTTTACTTCGTTTTTGTGTTGTCAATTTTTCATCATTGCTAACTAAGAGAGACTAATGTTGTTGTTCATCGAATAATTATTGAATATGATGGTCAAGTGCTGTGATGTGAAATTTGTTTAACAGTAGATGACTGTTTGTTTGGGCTGGTGTTTGAATATTTGATTTACTTGCTTATGTGAAACATATTGACTGAAAAAGTTCTATAGTGATCATCATGATTAGCTGATACGAGTTAAAAGTATAATATATGGGAGGCACAAGTTGCTTAAAGGGTCTGTTTGATAAACGTTGTATAAGGTGTTTGAGGCAATTGCCGAATTTACATGACATACATTTGCTGTTGATACGTGGGCACATCTGTGTTTGAGCCACTATGTTTTTCTACTGTCTTGTAGACTGAAGCATAGGAAAAGAAGAGCTTTGGAGGCCTTCGATTTTGTGATTTTTTTTTTTTTTTCCAAACAAAGAGCTTATATCCTTGGATTGACTATTCTTTCAGTTTGTGCCATCTAAACAAGTTCTAATCTTAATGTCACTCCTCTGTTTAGCAACACCGAAATTACAAATAGAATGATGTCATCCATAGTTTACAAGGAATTACACCATACTGGTTACTGATTTATGTTCTGCCTGACTTCATACAGGTTCGAGATCTTGATTTTTCCATTGAAGTGATAGGTTCCGAAATAATGCGAGACAGTGATGGCCTTGCATTGAGTTCTCGCAATGTGCACCTTAAACCTGAAGAAAGGGAAAAGGTATCTTTCCAATGCCTTTTGGTACTTCTTTGTTCAGATCATATTAATTATTATTCAAAAAGACAAAAAAAGTTGTTTTGTTTGTGAGTTTTCAAAGGTAGTATTGTACATTTACACTATTTTACTAGCTCTGTTGAAAGAGAGTAATTGCACCTTTATCTACAAACAACATTTACCAAGGTTCCTCGTATAGTCTTGTCACAAAGTTATATTCATCTATTTATGTTTTCTACAGGCATTGTCAATAAGCAGATCATTGTTCTGTGCTAAATCTGCTGCACAAAATGGTCAATTCAACTGTAAAGAATTAAGAGAGTTGGTCATCAAAGAAATAAATGAAGCTGGAGGAAGAATTGACTATGTCGAGGTAAGACTTTTTCATTTTTTCTTATGTGAGTATGTTATTTGTTTGGATCAAGTAGAAATGGCACAGGTGCATTTTTCAACTTTGCAAAGCAAATCAGTTACCGTGCCATATCTTAAATGGCTTTAGGATTCTAATTAAACCTCTATTCATCAAATGAGTCAAGTGTACTTCAGTTTCAAAACTAAATCTTGCTTCTCCTCCTTAAAACTGATGTGATCTTGTGAACTTGAAAGACTTATTTTTATTATGCAGAGCTCATTAGTTTTGTCAAACTTTTTCCATTCTTCTTCTTTTGTGGAAAATAAGTTTATTTATGGGAATTCAAGTGATGTGATAATATCTGAGTTTGTTTTACCCTGAGGCGGGGAGCCAACAGCCCACCATGCCAAGATTTAACAGGTTTAGGGCCACGTAATGGTTTTTCTGTAGATCCCCATTTGGAAGGGTCTTTGCTTCGGTCAAGATTTCTGTTGTCTGACAGAAGTGTCATTAGGATCATATTGAACAAACTTTGAGCTGATACTATTTTGCCCAAGTTCCTTGCTGTGCATTTGCTCAGCAATATAGCAACCATCAAATATGATTGGCAGTACCAGTTCTTGTTATTAGACTCTGAGCATTTATATATACGAAAAGTTGAGCTCCTTTTGTTTGATTCTTGTTGCCGGCAGATTGTGAATCAAGAAAGCCTGGAGGCAGTAGAAGAGATCAAGAGTCCTGTTGTCATCTGTCTCGCTGCATGGTTTGGTACAGTCAGACTGATAGATAACATGGAGATCAACTTATGAAATAATGATTCTATTGTCATTGATTTTGTGTGCTAAAAATGCATGGAACCCATTGTTTGAGAGATAAATGGATAGTCTTTGATTCCGACATTCTTTGATGGATATGCTCCACTTGCACATTTAATTTATAAGATCAATGTAGGACAATGATTCACTCGTTTAATTTTCTTCTGATGAGAGACTAAAATGATCATCATGTACCTTAAATGCAAAATTTTGATGCTTAATATAAATGGGAAAGACAAACTTCCACACATCAAGAAATTTGTTATCGGAACAATTCAAAAAATACAGACTATACAAGCATTGTCTTGCAATTTGTAGGCTGTAGCAGGAAAATGAACTAACGAAATTACTGAGTAAATGCATCAAGAAACAGTTGACAGGCAGCAACAATCCTAAAAGAAGCAAACTATCATCAACAACTGAAGCCACCGCAGACAGATAATACTATGATGAGAATCAAGGCAATTATGATTCCCAGAACAATCAGTTTTATCTTCATGTTCTGGAACCACATCTTTCTCCTCATCTGGGTTCCCTGCTGCCTGAAATCCTGTGCCTGTAACACCAGAACAATGAAAATTTACATCTACAACTTCAAACAAAGATAAAAATTGAAAACCAAAGCAAAAGGATATAAAGGAAAACAAACCAATACAAAAGAAAAATGTGGAGATTCCATGCAACATAAAAAGGGCCAAGGGGCAAACAGCAATTCTGTATACTTTTGTCAGGGAGATTTTATATGCAACGGAATCTACTGTTGAAATGGTTAAAGCTAGAAAAATTCCATGGTTGAATAGGAAAGAGTTGACAAATGACATGAGAAATAAAGTTTATTTCCAAATTGTCTAAAATCCCTTCATAATATTTGACTGATGCAATAAGATACCATTTTTAATTTTTTATAATCCAGTCATAGATTACTAGAACTTTTCATTCATTTTCCATCATCTAAAAAGCAAGACAAATGAAGTCAGCCACCCAACAAAACAGAAACCTGTCCTATCCAGCTTTTGAAAGTATTGAGTCTAGTTTTGGGGATGAACAAAATGATATGCATTTGCTGACCTGTGAGCGAAGATTCTCTGTTTTATCCACCAGAAGCTCAATTTTCTCTCCACGATCAAGAACCTGCATCATAAATTTATTATTGAACAACCCATCAGCATATCCCAATAAGAAATGAAAAAAACTAACAGGAAGCATATTTAACCATTAAAGGAAGATAATTTAATTTTGTTATGAACCGATACAACAATAACTCACCTTCTCTATGTTATCCATCATAACACCTTTGACTTCTGACACCTGAGCCTTCACTTTAGCAAGCTTGCTGATCTCCTCTGGATGATCAATGCAGTACTGCATATGCTCCTTCAATTTGGGCCTATACCATTAACAGCAATTTTATAGCATTAATCTACTTTCTTTGACAGGGAACAAGTCATTCCATAAGTCAGTAATGTGTGTGTGTGTGTGTGAGAGAGAGAGAGAGATTACCCAAACTCCTTGTTCAAGCCATTAGCAACTGCTGTTGCAGCTTTTCCTCCACCATATCTCTTTGTAAAATCCTCTTTCACACGCTCAAGGAAGGCAATTGGAACCTGTTGACCAACAGATTCAACTGCAACCACACAGTAAGCTGCATGTTCAAAAATAAAGTTAGTTTTCCCATGAAACTATAGAGGACCAACAGTTATAAGTCTTGTTAAATAGGAGCAGCAACACTTCAAGAAGTGAACCAGTAAGAAACCCTTCATCAAAACTTACATGACCAAAAAAACTTGTCTTTTAAAACATAATTTGAGATACCATCTAATCAAATTACAAATAATGTATAATCAAATTACAAATGTATAATCAAATTATCACCTATTTAGAGAAGGAGGACAGTTTCAACTCAGCCCCCAAATAACATATTGAAGTATTAAATTTCACTTTTTTTTTTCAAGATAAAGAAAGGCAATAATTTAAGTTATTTAACCAACAGTCATAAATATGGACAATAGTAACAAAGGCTGCATAAACCAAGAAACAACAATGATAGATCTGAAGTTCTGAACTGATACAAGGCTATGTAAATCTTAGAATCGTATCTTACAAACAGAAATAACGAAATCAATCTATTTTTCTTTCTCTAAGCCTGAAACATAGATCAAATTGGAAAATTCTAAAACAAATAAAATTATGTGGCATCAGTGTACCAAGAAATTGAAAAGAAAAACTTTCATAATCAAAATCCATAATACTATAAGCTCACACTAAATTATCATCTTTCCCTACTATCACCATACAATCGCCAACTCCCCTGAGATGAGACCATTATTTTAGCAGCCAAAAGCAAGAACATACAACAGGAAATGATCTCAATATTAAATTGCCTCCTAGTTCTCAGAAATAACGGACTAAACAGTGTGAAAAATAAATCAAATCAAACTCTACACACTAACAGATCACAGCACCTACAGACTTGTACTAACATTTCCACAAAGCCGAGCTGCTACAAACTTCAAAAGCTCCAAGAACCAGAACCTTTTAGTTCTTCATAATCTATTTTGTTCTCAATCCTAGCGATTCAAGATCTAAACTAAAAAACAATCAAACAATTACAAAATCAATAGTCAAAGCAACACACCTAAGAATACCAAGAACGGATCAAACAAATCAAAAATAAACGCCAGAACCGCACAGATCAAAGCGAAAAATAAAAAATCTTAAACAGAAGTAAAAAAAAGAATCATACTGAAGCCGTTATCAACGAGGTAGTTAAAAGTGTGGCCGTCGCAATTGTAAGTGAACTTGTTGTTAGTAGAAGGAAGTTTCTGGAGACACTGAGCAGCTATGCTGGTGAAGTTTCCGGTGAACTCCGTGTACTCGGCTAGTATCACCGTTCCTCGAGCCACGAAGCTGTAGATCAAAGATTGCTGTCCCATTTTTCTTATGAAAAACAACTACTACTGCCACTACACGACGACGACAACAACAAACCCTAACCCTAAGAGAGAGAGGACGACGAAGATTGAGATGAATTTTTTTAGAGAGAGAAAATGGTTGTTGTTGTTGTTATTGAAAACGAATCGATTGAGTGAATTTATGTGAGCGAGAGGGGAGAATTTCGTTTTTGCTTAGAGGGGAAGCAAAATTGTGGCGTTTTTTGTGAGTTGTTGTTTAGCTAATAGCTACCCTCCAAATTCAGGTGAATTAACGGAAATGCCACGCTACCTTTCTTGTTTGAATTTTGAATTTTTGAACGCGCTGACGTATTTCACAATTAAAAAGTCTGTTTGTGTTTGTCAAAGTTTGATTTATTCTAGAAGAAGCAACATTTTTTTCCTTTATTATGATAAGAAAATATTTTACGTAGTTTGTTTCTTGAAAGCTTGTTTTCGGAGAAAATGACCAAAATACCTCTCATTTTGTGGATAATTAGCTATTTTTATTTTATGTTTTTAAATTCACTAAAATCTCCCTAATGTAAGATGTTTGAATTAGATAATATTATATAATTTTATGACGATTTTTTTTTTTTGTATTACATAAATATGACAGTTGAGAAATGAATAATAACACGGAATTTGGATAAAGCAGAAGCAAGGGATAGTTAATGATATTATTAAGATTTTGGTGAATCCAAATCCTAGCTCTACCGGTAAGGAGTGTTTTCTTTAAAACTCAAGAATGTAGAGGCAATAATAATAATAACAACAAATGAAATGAACAAACACAACACATGGAAAGCAACGTAGATTATTATTATTATTATTATTATTGTAAGGATAGAGGAACGAAGGAATCAAATATCTTGTAATAAATGATAAATATGAATTGGAGTTGTCCATCCAACACTTACTAAATTTATCTTGTATTGAGTGCAAATATTTTAAACAATAATTTATTTTAAAATATATATATTGATGGCAATGTTACCTATATAGGCCCAAGTTGAGATTACGGTGGCTGATTAAATAAGTTATTTAGATTGTGCAGAATAATAAGATGTTGATTAAAAAAATAAGTTAGTGTCTAATAAATTATGTTGTTATTGTTGCTATGAGTTTAAAAAGTATAATACATGCATTTAGTAAAGTTTATTACAAAAATATTTTTTTATTATATAATGACTAAAATAAACATAAATTTAAAATATCTTTTATTTTTAGAATATATTTAATAAATTGTTTATAAATATTTTTAAAAATACATAAATTACATAAAGTGGAAAAAAAAAACTCAATTAAATCAAATCTAAAAAAATTTTATTGTTACACAAAATATACTAAAAAATCATACTTATACATAATCTAAATAAATTAAAAGGTAATATTTATTACATTCACATTAAATTGATATGGAAGATAACTTATAGTAGTTGTGATGTTAATTTACTTGCTGATATCTAATAATTTATATATTTGGATTTATGAAAAAAGTAATATATAATTATCTTTTAATTAAAATACTAAGATTATAATAATTTTTTAAAAAAATATAGTGACTTATCTAATAAGTTGCTTATAAAAAATAACTTTTCACTTCTTGTTGTCAAAATAAAAAAAATATGAAATAAACTGCTTTTAAAAAATTTATCAAACACTATTTTTATGAAAAATTATAAAATAAACAGTTCACTGAATTTTAATCTCAATCATAAATAAAAAAAGGTAACGTTTACCTACAAAATTTGTATTTTAATGATAACACCCAATGTATTAATCATCGTGATATAGCTAAAATAACTAATAAATTGAATTAATTAGTGACCAATTAATATTAACAGAAGCCAACTAGTTATAATAGACGAACTAGTTCATTAAATGAGTTATTCTCTAATGATGTCACTAGAATAAAAAAAATGTAAATTTAAATATATTAGAGGTTATTTTTTTTATTTCTTAGTACATTAATATATATATATATATATATATATATATATATATATACTTTATTTGTTTATGATATTCTCATTCTTATTAAATGAGTTATTCTTATAATAGATGAACTAGTTCATTAAATGAGTTGTTGTCTAATGATGTCACTAAAATAAAAAAATATAAATTTAAATATATTAAAGGTTATTTTTTTTATCTCTTAGTACATTATATATATATATATATATATATATATATATATATAATAAGAATAGAGAAATATTGTTCATAAAATATCTAAACAATATTATTAGGTTTACCGAGAAGAAAAATCTCATTCCTCTGAGGCAGAAAAAAAAAAAAGAGAGAGAGAGAGAGAGAGTTTGAACATAGTTTTCATCAATGTGTTTTGGTCAATGACTCAATTCCATCAAGAAACACCATCGATTATTATTATTTAAAATTAAAAGAAAACTAATTAATTACGTGCCTAATGATATGATTTGTGAATGAAGCTGTGATTGTTTACCAAATATCATGCAATCAATTTCTTAATTGATAAACAGCCAGGCTGTTAAAGTTAGAAGAACCAAATAATCAAAAAGTTACTTTAAATAATAAATTATAAATCGAAAAAATAATTTACATTATATTCCCATTCCCATTGTTTCTGTACATGGGCCCGCAGCTCCGTCCTGTGTGAAGGGTGTTAATGTATTATGTGCACATTAAAATGACAATAGAAATATATTTTCATAAACGAATTTCGCATGTGTTTCTTCTAATTCCTCAACGAGAAATAATAATAAAAAAAAAAGAAAGAAAGGTTTTTAGATGTTTCTGAGACGTCACTTTTTTTATTAATTTAATTTATTTATTATTACGTGTATGTTTCAAACCAACTGCATCGGCGTCAAAGTCAAACTTACCACTGATTTGTCCATTCTCTTTGGATAAGCGCTGAAGGGCAAATCTTATCTTGCATTGACAATGACGAGAAAAAAATACAAAGGTGAAGCCAGTGTCGATCGCCTATTGAGATACGTACATTATACAGTAGCTTCAAATTGACGATTAAGAAAATTATTGATGGCAATTTTGTATATATGAATTGAACCCCTCTACTTTTTAATAATTAGGAAAGAGGTGTTCTCATCTCTGGTCTATATTCTATAATAGTGTGGTTGGTAACAACTCCTTTTTAAATATTAATGATAGTAAATTTCATAGAAATTTAATTGCTGACAGGATGCCATAGGATGATGATGTTTTGATTCGTGAAATCATCAATATTAATTTCTTTCTCTAAGTATCAGGTTCATGGCTTCATGCTTATCTCTACTTCTTCATTTATTTATTTATTTTTATTTTACCTTTTTTTTCCAAAATTATTATATTATTTGATAATTGTACTCCAGCATAAATCATGTCGACCTGAGTTATTTATTTAAAATTAGTGTTTTATAGAGAACATAATAGGCTGTACAAGGTAAAGGATTTGAGATTCTGCGTGGATATTAATGAATTTTTTAAAATATTTAAAAATAAATATGACCATTTCGATTCTATCGTAAATATTTAAAATGCGTAATCACATTTACAGGCAGTTCTAAAATATCCGATCAGCATCATCACAGATTTTTATGAATATCAATGCTTTTCTAAAACAATACACAGTATAAATCAATAATTCAATTATAAAAAAATATAATTAATAAATTTTTTATTTACATTTAAATTAAAAATAAACAATATAATATAATATCTTTAATTAAAAGAAAAAAAAAAAAAAAAGATCTTTGAGCCCAAGCTCGCTCGCTGGTCGCTGGTCTGGTCTACCAAGAATCTGAAAATTTAGGGATGATTTGATGACAAGTACAAGGCAGAAACTAAAGCGAAACAGTTAGAAACACCAAAAACATGAACAGGGTGGCTTCAGCGTCTCTGCCCACTACAACTTTGTGTTCCTCAATTCAATCGAAAGCACAAGCCCGCTTTTTCAGCAATTCACTGAGTTCAAATCTGACATGTTCTTCAAATCTGAAGCTCAATGGTCTTAGCTTCTTTGGAGTAGCAAAATCACCTCGAAGAATTCCACTACAATGTAATAGCGCCACCAAACCTGGCCCTCCTTCTGGTTCCGGTAATAACCCTAATTTAAACCTTTTTTTTTTAAAAAGTTAGCAACACGAAATGATGTATACCAAAATGGTGTCTTGTTGAATTTATGATATGGATTTGTTTCTTTGAGGAAAATTTTGATGATGGGTTGTCTTCAGTGTTAGGATTTTTATTTTTTATTTTAAATGGAAATTTTGAACAACTTTGATGGGAAATTGTGATGGGTTTTTTTCTGATTTTTCTAAACTAAGCCCTATGCGAAATGTTATGTAATAATTGGATAATCAGTTGTGGGTTATTGGCTGCATTTACAAGTGAGATTCCGCAATGGATATTTTCAGGTGATGGTGAGAGTAGGACTGTACTGGATGCATTTTTCTTGGGGAAGGCTGTTGCAGAAGCACTTAATGAGAGGATTGAGTCAGCAGTTGGGGAGTTTTTGAGTACGGTTGGCAGGTTGCAAGCCGAGCAGCAAAAGCAAGTGCAGGAATTTCAGGTAGTGAGCCAATCAGTTTGCTGTTGATGCACATTATATTCAGCACTGATGTAGAGGCGTGCAATGGGGCTCACCTTCTATTGCATCCTTTTTGGTTTGGCATTGCATAGCTTTTTTATTAGGAAGATGATGTTTGTGATATGGCAATTGAAATTGGAAGTGGTTCGAAGAAATTCCTGCTGTGGAGTGGAAGTAGTATATATCTTTTAGTAATGCCGTGGCCCTCTTAGGGGAACAAATTTAGAGATTTTTGTGTTTGATTATTTTAAGGGGTTGTGGAGCATCTGATTATAATTGTTGAGGAATGAGAATCCATTATATATAGCTTGTGTTCAGGAAGAGGTCATTCCAAAATGATGGTTGGTCATGGTATCCTAGTTCTATAATCTTAAGTTAGTTAATTGTTGCCAAGTCATATAAATGTCTTGCAGGATAAACATTAATCTTCCATTGCTCTTTAAGAGGCTGAGAGAAGGCTGAGGGGAAAACTTTACATGTTGACATCAAATTATGGTTTTATTAAGCATAAAACATGTACTTATTGACATTTTTGATGGTTGAACATGCAAACTTTATAGTTTTTGTTCTGCTCTACCTGTTTGATTGTTCTAGATCATTGCACATCACACTACATTTATTATGTCACGCAAACAACAGATTGGAATATCTAGCTGTAGTGTTTATAGTTTTTGTAGTATCTGACATTTGATGATCATTGTGCATACACAAATATAATTGATTATTGCAGGAAGATGTATTTGAAAGAGCCAAAAAAGCGAAGGAAAAAGCAGCACGTGAAGCCATGGAGGCACGTGGTCTTGTTCCCAAGTCTAGGATGGTAAATGCAACATCAGTCGCTGCTGCTACTTCAACTTCACTACCGACCACCAACAATGTGGCTCCTGCTCCTGCAAGTTCTTCGGAACCAATTACCCCTGACGCTGAGACAGATCCAAATCCAGCTGACAAGGGTTCTGGTTTAGGGTTCTCTAATGAGGACTAAGCATCTATTTACATTTGTGAGCTAGCACCTAAAGAAATTTTCTTATACATTGAATATGTCGAGTATATCAAACCTACCTTCCGAAGCACCAACTAGTGTTAGTTCCTAAAGCATTCAAATCCAATGAATCACGAGATGGCTTGGTTCTTTTTCATTATTGAAACATGTTCATTAGAGAGGCATTAAATGTCGAAGGTCGTTTGTTGACATGTTCATTAGAGAGGCATTAAATGTCGAAGGTCGTTTGTTGACATGTTTCATCATTAGTCAAGTTTAATGAGGCTGGCTAAAATTACCAAATGAACAACAGACGTGTAAAATCAATTAGTTGAAATTT